>JAWQFJ010004177.1:5000-30000 GCA_034096865.1 Theodoxus fluviatilis
GTTCCAAAAGTAGGGTGTCTTTGACATGTTCTGTGTAAAGCCGGTTTTTAACCAGGCAAGCACTTTGCTATCAAACCTGTCCAGAGCGAAGGGAAAGATCGCCTGCCCGGAGTTGTCTGCCCGAACCACACAGCTACATGAGAAGCCGCCTAGTATCATGTAACTCTGTGGCCCGACTTTCCACTGGACTAGACGTCGACCCACATCTCGATTTGCATAACATAACGATTTTAGTGAGCTGCTGATGTATTCTATATAGTGATCTGAAAACTTGGTACTGTTATACAGCACACCTTTATGGGTGTGAGCCTAAACTGTAGACGCGATCTCGAACCGAAGAAAAAGACCTGCCAATGAGGGAGCATTTTCCATGCGAAGCTCTGTAGCCGATCAGTAGCGCGCTGGACCTGCAGTCAGCGGGGGCGATGTTCGAAACGGCTCGGATTCTAGAGTTGCATCCTTGAGCAAGCTGCTTAATTCCGATTGCTTCTCCCCGCCCCTGTCAAATACAGTGGCAGAAAGACGGACACCTGTGGTGGGGTGCTATATGAACCTACTATGTTAGGTGGCAACTACGTCGTAGTTGTCTACTTCGTTGTTCACAACTTTGAGTTGTTCCCAACTACGACAGTAAGGTGTGCATGAGACGCTACTTGGTCGCCACAACGAAGTAATGACCCACATGAATAGTTATTATTATCTCGGGATATCTCATCTAATGCGCATGCGTAGAGGTCACGACAAGAGGTGAATAAGCCAACTCTGTGCACATTTCAATGGCGGACGTGTTGCCGGTTCGCACAGAAAACGCTCTATTTCGGGATACTAGCAACCAATCCAAAGAAAATGTAAGCCATGCACAGCATTAATTTATCAAAGCTGTATGTTGAATGCATCTATAGGTCGTGAAAGCTTTTATATTTTACAATTCGAATGCAGGTCGACGCATCCCACGCTGAAGCATGAATTACTCGTTGCCATCGGTCACGGCGTATTACAGAGAAGCGTCATCAGTCATCCGTCATCCTTCTGGCGGACAAAGTGACTAATACTGAAGTCCTGGACACTGCAAGGACGCCCTCTGTTGTGGCAATGTTGCTGTCGTACCACTTCAGAAGATCGGGTCATCTCATTAGGGTTAGCAACAACCGCATCCCCAAGCAACTATTCTTCGGCGAGCTGCCTCATGGAAGAGGGAAAGTTGGTTGGCCGTGCAAGCGCTAAGTCAATGCGGTCAAGGTTTTTTGAGTTGGAATCTAACTCTGTCTATTACAAGAACATATCTGCGTACGGGCAAAGTGTGTTCTGCTTGGCAGCGCGTGATCGACTCGTGCATGCACGCTGGAAGAAGTAAGATTGTATTAAAGCTCGTGCATGTGGGCTGACGAAGCCACGGCTTTTGAGACTGAGAAACCCAGGCAAGATAAGGAAAATGCACTGATAAGTTTCCTTGGATCAGGCCTGATACAAAGATTGCTAGTATTTATTTCTTGTAGCATTTGTAGGTTCCTCATCGACTTGTAGTTGACAGCCAACACCTGGCTTTTGTGATGTGTAATAACATGTCTAATTCCATCAGTTAATAGTTCAATATATTGTCTGATTACGTGTGTGGTCAGTCCTGGATGTTAACAAGGACAAAACACCTTTCAGAATGCCTTACCTGTTTGTTGAAGATATTAACACTATAACTGATCTACTGAGCTGAAAGTGACTATCTAAAGCAGGGAAAAGGAAATCAAATTAAAGAGAGGGTTTAGACTATGAAATTACACTTTTTGAGGGCGAGATGCTTTGAATTCATCATCACCACCACCACCACCACCACCATCACCACCCACCCCCTCACCCCCACCACCACCACCACCACCACCATCATCATCGTCGTCGTCGTCATCATCATCATCATCATCATCATCATCATCATCATCATCATCATCATCATCATCATCATCATCATCATCATCATCATCATCATCATCATCATCATCTCATCCAAGACACACTTTGAAGAACATCCCATACAGCCTGTTCGTCAAACTACGAAGACTTTGTTCGACACCTGCTGCTTTCTCCACCCGATGTGATGAACTATGCCAACGGTTGAAACTCAAGGGCTTCAATCAGAACGCAATTTCGGAGGCTAAGAGGAAAGCTCGTTCCCTCGGTCAGAAAGTTTGCGGAACCGGGACAAGAAGAAAGAGAACAGAGTCCCCTTCGTCATTACGCACAACCTCGCCAATCCACCTCTACGAGCGTGGCTACACGAACAACATGAGGTCATGGTTCGAGACAGTGACAAGATGAGACAGGCTGTCCCTAAACCACCCGTGATCGGAGAGAGGAATTCAAGGTCTCTGAAACAGATCCTGATGCCCACATGCCTACCGGAAGAAAGAGATCCCCGCCCACCAGGAGTGTATAGATGTACAGCCACCAGGTGCACTATGTGTAGCCAGCATCTTGTCGAGGGCAGCACTTTCAACAGTCACCAGACAGATGAAATCTTCCGACACAGGACAGTCCTCTCCTGCACCTCTGCAAACGTCGTGTATGTTCTGTGGTGCGACCTCTGCCGTAACACCCAGTACGTGGGGGAAACTATGACATCGTTGAAGAAACGCTTCTACCAGCACTACCAAGACATCAGAACCAACAAGGGGACTCTCGTGACCAGGCACTTCAACTTGCCGGGTCACACTATGGCGAACATGAGAGTCATGCCGATCGAGCAGGTGTATTGTGTGCCATCGGATCATCCTCGTAGACTGACGAGGGAGGCTTTTTGGATGACTAAACTGCGTACCACTTATCCTCTTGGTCTAAACACCAAAGAGTAGTTGAGTGATTGGCGGTTTGGATGTTCAGAGGGTACGCTTGTCGGCTTTCGGGGGTGATCCGATGGTCTGGATGTGTGTACTGTGTGTGTAGATGTGTGTGTGTGTGTGTGTGTGTGTGTGTGTGTGTGTGTGTGTGTGTGTGTGTGTGTGTGTAGGTGTGGGTGTGTGTATTTGCGTGTGTGTGTATGCACGTGTGTGTGTGTGATATGCTGTTTCTTTCTCCAGAATTCTTGGACTTATATTTGCTCATTTTTGTGGACTATCGTGGTAATTAGCCAGCCAGGACATCCAAGACTATAAGAATGTCTTACGTCATAGCACACGTAATTCTTTTTATACGTCATCTTGGCGCTATTTTATTCTTTGCTGAAAAAGTTGCCGAAAGGCATCGAAATATTCTAAGAAGTACAAACACAAAGTCATCTTGTTTTTTGTTTTCTTTCTCTTTTTTTGGAAACATTATCATCATCATCATCATCATCATCATCATCATCATCATCATCATCATCATCATCATCATCATCATCATCATCATCATCATCATCATCATCATCATCATCATCATCATCATCATCATCATCATCATCATCATCATCATCATCATCATCATCATCATCATCATCATCATCATCATCATCATCATCATCATCATCATCATCATCATCAATTGTAAAGCGCTGGTTCCGACTCCTACTGAATCGCACGCAGCGCTCACATATCAGGATTCACTTGTATTTAGGTATTTAGGTAAGAAAGGTGTTTGTAGACCTTGTCTGAACGTTTCCAACTTTAAGCATGATCGGATTTTTGACAGGTTAAGCATTCCAGACAAGAAGCCCAGCATAGGAGCCTGCTCTCAGTGCATTTCTGTACTTGGTTGCTTTCTGCTGTTTCAACAGAAAAGCTGAAGAAACCGTAGAGATCAGATGCGTTTGTACTATGGCGCAGTGTGCCGGAGGTACACGGGGGCCAGATCATGACACCATCTGTAGGCCATCACAGCCAGCTTGACATTGACTTTCCCCGACACTGGCGACCATTGCAGGGATTTCAACACTTGGTAAAAAACACTTTTGGGGCAGACTTTCAATATACTGCATTTGTGGTTTTGACCAACTGGCAAGGCAGCAGACAAATGTCTGTAGAATTCAAGACAAGGCGTCCTGCAACCTGTCACTGAGATCTGTACAGGGAGTGACGAGCTCCTGCAGATACGGCTCAACATTGCAAGCACGAAGTGATAAAATCTCATTAACCGATAAATCCAAATGTCCACAACTTCCAAAGTACTCATAGTTTCAAGCGCACATAATACATCACTCACTCACCCACCCACCCACTCACCCACTCACTCATTAAGACGCGCACATACACACACACACACACACGCACACACACACACACACACACACACACACAAACACACACACACATGCATCCCCTTTCTCCCACTTATGTAGCCCACATTGCAGGTTTGTTAGTCACCGAAGAGGTTTTTACTTGCTGTCATTGGGGTTTCCAGTAGCTTTGCACTTTGACATCCAAAGTTTTTTGCAAATATCAAATCCCCTGGTAAAGACTCAAAGGACCACGCAAAACATAGCTGAAAGGCCAGGAACTGCTGCGGACATGGACAAGAGATAATTTTTCATCATCGCCTTTTGTAGGCAGTAAAAAACTCACCTACACATTTGCTTTTTTGACCAGTTTTGGACAGGAATATGACAGTTGTATTGATGGGTGGTTGGCTGAAGGACATTGCAAATGTAGTAATCGCAGGAAATGGTTCGGTTTGCTGCAAACGCCTGCACCATCCAGTCTGTTACCCGAAACAGCCACCTGTGATAAGTGGGAGCTGACCACCTGGAGTTGCAGGTGGTGAAACTGATAAATGACTGAGTCTCAGTAGATAACGAGGAAGACGGGACTGAGGTAACTAATTGGAGAGAATGGCCAGCGAGATAGGACATCGATGTGAACTCCTCTTTCTCCAGAGATTACATGGTTCCTGGGGTCGCGGTCTCACGACCCTGGGGGCCAGGAGGAATGTTGTTCTGGACAGAGGGGCTAGGACGCTTCCTACACATTGCTGGCCGATAGTCAGTCGGTGCCAATCCCTGGTGGGAAACAGACATGCTCGACTCCCGTCCTTTGCCTGGACGGCTGGCGGTGTTTCCGTGGAGGCGGTGGAGGGAGAGAAAACCTCCTTGCCAGAAGAATGAATAACACCGTGGTCCCACCCTCCTGAGCCCGAAGATCTCCTGCCCAAGTCTACAGACGTCACAGTGATGAGTAGACAGTGAAACCTGTTCTCCCTCTGTCCCCATGTGTTTTCTAATCGTCTGACGAACTTTGACAAGAACCAACCTCTCTCTGATGCTGAGAACTGATGAACTTTACAACAACTGAACTCTCTCTGACACTGAGAACTCCGTGTATAGTGGTCATTGAACTCTCTCCTTTTCATCGTGAATGAAGATGAACAATTATCGTGACGTTATTAAGAATTGATACTGGCTGGTCATTTTAACTTTTGCTAATCAATGAAGAAGTAATTTAGCATTTGATTTTGCATGTTTTGCATGAAGATTCAGGTGATCCGAATTAAATAGAAATTTGACATTCTATCCCACTTCGTGTCTTCGTTGAGAAAGCAAGGCATGTGAATGAACGAGAAAGAGAGTTAGTCTATCTCCAAAATAGACAACAATGTTGCAACCCTTTTGGGCTGTAACATAAATTCGGGGCTCGTACCGAGATCTGAAATATCACAAATTGAGCTAGATTTGAAGGCATGAAATAGCAGTTGCTGTTTAATAAGTTGTGATTTAAACTATTTCTTTGCTCATCACTGAAATTTCACATAACCTGTTCGAGAGTGTGTCCATATCCTGTGTGATATTTCTGCTTGCTACTTGCATTATGTGCATTGTCTGATCCTGTCACTGCACTCAGTAGTTTCGCGCAGCACAGGTAGGAATTAAAGTTGAACTTTGTCAAAAATGGCTACCGAATTTGAGGAGACTGTATGTTGTGAATATTTCTGTGGTTGCTTAAATTTGTTTAGTCAGTTCTAAAGTGCATGCCTCTCCCAGCCGTGGGATCCTGGCATATGTTTAGTTTTCACAGCTGCTGTCTCCATCACCACCAGAGGCAGAGTAAACATTAGTCTGTGATCTGACAGGTTGCTATCGCTGCTGTCCGGTCCGTAATCGCTCTGTGCTCTGACGAGATGTTATCGCTGCTGCCTCTGTCCAGCGCTGCCCTGTGTCAGCAAGCTCCCACAGTTCTGGAATTCTCTCTTCCAGCCTTTGTCTGAAAGCCCTTCCCGCTTTGTTCCTGTCCTGATAAATAGAGGCTGCGATGCCTGCTTAGCAAGACCCCGTTCCATCTGGGTTACTGAGCGCTTGTATCAGCTGCGAATAAAGATTGGAAAATCGTCCTCGCCCCTGCTTCTCACTTGACTTACGACGTACCACTGTCTTGAACAGTGAGGAAACCAGGCCGGCCAGAAAGATCCGCAACATGTAGACATACGCCATCTCTTACAGGATATGACTGCAGATCATGTGTGCGTTGCACTGGTGGAGGAAAAGTATGTTTTGGCTGAACGTTTTGGCATTGAATTGCGGGAACGCATGACCTCAAGGCAAATTGATGAAATTCTCATTCCGGAACTATCTAAACAGGGCTTTTTTAGGGTAGAGGAGGACAGTCGCGAAATTGGGGATCAGAGTGAAGCTTTGCACTTGCAGATGGCGAGACTAGAGTGGGAGAAAGAGATATTCCGAATGGAGCAGGCTATGCAAGAGTCGAGACTGCAATTGGAAAGAGAGAAACTTGAGCTCGAACGTGAGCGATTAAGTCGCGAAGGGAGGAACGTGAGAACACCCCGTCTTGAGAGACTGGCCGTGATCAAGGCGATCCTGTAATCTACTTCCTAAGCTTTGAGCAGCTGGCGGAAGCAAATGAGATTCCTGTAAGCGAGTGGTATCGTAGTTCCCCCCACTTGTCTGAAATGGAAAGCAAGAGAAGCTACCCTTGATTTGTCAGCAGTGGAGGTGAGGAACTATGACACGTTGAAGGGAAAGGTGCTCTCAGTTTTCTCAGTCTCAGCAGAAGTCCATAGGAAACTCTTTCGGAACACTACGCTCGGCGAGAAAGAAGACCCTCTTGAACTTTTGTCCAGGCAGGCCAACTATTTTGAACTTTGGGTGCGTGCAGAAGGTGTAGATTCCTTCGAATCTATGCGGCAGACAATCTTGAAAGAGCAATTTCTGAATTCGGTAGTTGGAGGTATCCGTGACTACCTGAGTGACAAAGAATGCAAGACCGCCCGTGAGTGTGCCGAGAAAGCAGGGAAGTTTCTTGCTGCGAGGGAGGGGGTGACGAAAGTAGATGGTTTCAAGTCTAAGACTGGACAGGGCGCATTTTCCGGAGGGAAAGGGGAATCTCAGGGTAGAGATTCCTCAGGGAAGAGTGGCTCTGGGAAGCAAACTGTAGCTGTGAAGGATGGTGTGTGCTACAAGTGCAGGGAGAAAGGACACTACCAATCAAACTGCTAAAAGAAGAAACGGAAAAAGGCAAGAAAGTGGCGAGGGTTGCTAGGGAATCTGGTAGCTCGGAGAAACTCTCTGAAATAAGAGAGGTGTGTGATTTTCCCCTTGGAAATCACAAACGTGATCAAAGCAGGACGCATCAGCAACCCCAGGCTGTTTCGTGGAAGCAATCCTCAGACGAGAATCCATTTATTGAAAAGGGTTGGGTAGCAGTAGGGTGCGGAAAGCCAGTTGAAGTGAAGATACTTCGGGATACTGGAGCTGAGATCAATCTGATTAGGAGAGGTTTGCTTCCCCTGTCCTGTGGAACTAGAACAGGTGGGACAGCCTTAATCAGAAGGGTTACTAGTGATGCAGATCACTGCATCGAACTGCACAAGGTTGCACTGCAAAGCACCTTGTACAGGCGGGAGGCTGAGGTAGGGGTGACAGACACCCTCCTGGAGGTTGATTTCCTCCTGGGGAACGACCTAGCCGGCAACCGAGTCCCGGCATGTGCAATTGTCGTGGACAATCCTTCTCCTGTGGTGGAAGATACCGAAATCTTCCCGTCCTGTGCGGTCACCCGATCGCGAGCGAAGAAGAATCAGGAAGACGAGCCTGATTGGTCGCTCGAAGATACCTTCATGTTTCAGACAGAGCAGAACTCTGGAAATGTGCAAGGTGGGGAGAGGAAAGGGACTGAGAGTTCCTCTCCCACTCCGAGTAATGTGGATCTAGACAGCTCAGACGACGCTGTCGAGGCTGTGAAGCCTAGGGGTAGTGAAAACCCCTTTGGAACTGAAAGCGCTGTGTTGCGCCCAGTTTCGGAAGAGTCACCAGAGCTCACGGAAGAGCAGGTCAATGATCTGGTATCTGAGCAACGAGGTGATGCGACGTTAGCGCCACTCTTTGAGAGAGTGGTGACTGAGTCAAACTGTGGACACGCTGCTGCTCAATATATCGTCCGTGACGATCTCCTCATGAAGATATGGAATTCCCTAAAGGGAGAGGAGCATTCCGTAGCACAGCTGATTCTACCTACTGGGTGGAGAAGAAGAGCCGCACTGAAAATGGCGCATGCTCCTGCCATGTCGGGTCATCTTGTGGTCGAGAAAACATATCAAAAACTGCTCCAATACTACTTTTGGCCGGGGATTAAGAAAGATGTAACCGACTTTGGCAGGATATGTCATAGCTGTCAGGTAGCTGGGAAGCATCACCCACCCATACCTGTCGCACCACTGCAACTAATTCCTGCAGTGGGGATGCCTTTCGAGCGAGTGCAACTAGACTGTGTGGGACCGTTACAGCCCACTAGAAGGAGAAATAGGCACTTGCTGACCATCATGTGTACCAGCACCAGGTACCATGAGGCTATACCGCTGAGAAATATCAAGCAAAAACCATTGCAGACGCGCTAGTGAATTTCTTCTCCAAGTTTGGCTTTCCACTCGAAATTCAGACTGACCACAACCCACTTCTCTTTTTTGAATAGCATGAAAGAGAAGAACCAGAGATTATTGAGGTGGAGTTTGACATTGCAGGAGTTCTGGTTGGATTTGAGCCACATTCGTGGTAGGGACAATGTCGTTGCCGACTGCTTGAGCCGACAGTGAAACGGAAATGCACATATTGCATGTTCATTTTGTATGTATTTTGGCTCTTATATAGCGCCAATCTCACACCCAAAGGCATGCTCAAGGCGCTCAACACGTTCACCCTTTGAATAAAAGAGTTTTTAGCTGTGACTTGAAAGTCTGTATTGAAGGAGATTTCCTCAGTCTGTCTGGGATATCGTTCCAGAGTTTTGGTCCAGCATACGAGAATGCTCTCTCCCCAGATCTCTTGGTGTTGTAGCGTGGCACATGGAGTAATGACTGCGCCGAAGATCTGAGATCCCTCACAGGCATGATATCTTTGATAGTTAGAAAACTATCATACAAAGAGCTTTTAGCTTTGCATGCTTTGTATGCAAACTGTGGCAAGTCATTTTGCATGTGCATGTGATTTAAAGGTGAATCTAGTATATCTATTGCTTATTCAATGTTTCTGACCAGCCTAGGTTTTGACTGATCAGACAGGTAGTTGTAAGATTCCTTTTACGAGATTTCTTTCTTATTAAGTCCCTAAAGAAATCTCTCAAAAGAGGAAGGGAGCTGTGATAAGTGGGAGCTGACCACCTGGAGTTGCAGGTGGTGAAACTGATAAATGACTGAGTCTCAGTAGATAACGAGGAAGACGGGACTGACGGAAATAATTAGAGAGAATAGCCAGCGAGATAGGATATCAATGTGAACTCCTCTTTCACCAGAGATTACAAGGTTCCTGGGGTCGCTGTCTCACGACCCTGGGTGCCAGGAGGAATGTGGTTCTCGACAGCGGGGGTGGGGGGGGGGGAGGGGGGTAGGACGTTTCCTACACATTGCTGACCATTAGTCAGTCGGTGCCAATTCCTGGAGGGAAGCAGACATGTGCGACTCCCGTCGTTGCCTCGACAGCTGGTGGTGGTTTGGTGGAGGCGATGGAGGGAGAGAAAACCTCCTTGCCAGAAGAATGAATAACCCCGTGGTCTCACCCTCCTGGGCCCGAAGATCTCCTGCCCAAGTCTACAGACGTCACAGTGATGAGTAGACAATGAAACCTGTCCTCCCTCTGTCCCCATGTGTTTTCTAATCGTCTGATGAACTTTGACAAAGAACCGAACTCTCTCTGATGCTGAGAACTGATGAACTTTACAAGTACTGAACTCTCTCTGACACTGAGAACTCCGTGTATAGTGAACATGGAACTCTCTCCTTTTCATCGTGAATGAAGATGAACAATTATCGTGACGTTATTAAGAATTGATACTGGCTGGCCATTTTAACTTTTGCTAATCAATGAAGAAGTAATTTTGCATTTGATTTTGCTTGTTTTGCATGAAGATTCAGGTGATCCGAATTAAATAGAAATTTGACATTCTATCCCACTTCGTGTCTTCGTTGAGAAAGCAAGACATGTGAATGAACGAGAAAGAGAGTTAGTCTATCTCCAAAATAGACAACAATGTTGCAACCCTTTTGGGCTGTAACATAAATTCGGGGCTCGTACCGAGATCTGAAATATCACAAATTGAGCTAAATTTCAAAGTATGAAATAGCAGTTGCTGTTTGATAAGTTGTGATTTAAACTATTCCTTTGCTCATCACTGAAATTTCACATAACCTGTTTGGGAGTGTGTCCATGTCCTGTGTGATCTTTCTGCTTGCTACTTGCATTATGTGCATTGTCTGATCCTGTCACTGCACTCAGTAGTTTCGCGCAGCACAGGTAGGAATTAAAGTTGAACTTTGTCAAAAATGGCTACCGAATTTGAGGAGACTGTAGACATACGTCATCTCTTACAGGATATGACTGCAGATCATGTGCGCGTTGCACTGGTGGAGGAAAAGTATGCTTTGGCTGAACGTTTTGGCATTGAATTGCGGGAACGCATGACCTCAAGGCAAATTGATGAAATTCTCATTCCGGAACTATCTAAACAGGGCCTTTTTAGGGTAGAGGAGGACAGTCGCGAAATTGGGGATCAGAGTGAAGCTTTGCACTTGCAGATGGCGAGACTAGAGTGGAAGAAAGAGATATTCCGAATGGAGCAGGCTATGCAAGAGTCGAGACAGCAATTGGAAAGAGAGAAACTTGAGCTCGAACGTGAGCGATTAAGTCGCGAAGGGAGGAACGTGAGAACACCCCGTCTTGAGAGATTGGCCGTGATCAAGACGATCCTGTAATCTACTTCCTAAGCTTTGAGCAGCTGGCGGAAGCAAACGAGATTCCTGTAAACGAGTGGTATCGTAGTTCCCCCCACTTGTCTGAAAGGAAAAGCAAGAGAAGCTATCCTTGATTTGTCAGCAGTGGAGGTGAGGAACTATGACACGTTGAAGGGAAAGATGCTCTCAGTTTTCTCAGTCTCAGCAGAAGTCCATAGGAAACTCTTTCGGAACACTACGCTCGGCGAGAAAGAAGACCCTCTTGAACTTTTGTCCAGGCAGGCCAACTATTTTGAACTTTGGGTGCGTGCAGAAGGTGTAGATTCCTTCGAATCTATGCGGCAGACAATCTTGAAAGAGCAATTTCTGAATTCGGTAGGTGGAGATATCCGTGTCTACCTGAGTGACAAAGAATGCAAGACCGCCCGTGAGTGTGCCGAGAAAGCAGGGACGTTTCTTGCTGCGAGGGAGGGGGTGACGAAAGTAGATGATTTCAAGTCTAAGACTGGACAGGGCGCATTTTCCGGAGGGAAAGGGGAATCCCAGGGTAGAGATTCCTCAGGGAAGAGTGGCTCTGAGAAGCAAGCTGTGTGCTACAAGTGCAGGGAGAAAGGACACTACCAATCAAACTGCCCAAAGAAGAATGCAGGAGAAAAGGAAAAAGGCAAGAAAGTGGCGAGGGTTGCTAGGGAATCTGGTAGCTCGGAGAAACTCTCTGAAATAAGAGAAGTGTATGATTTTCCCCTTGGACACATGCATTAGACAGAAGCTTCGCGTCACTATCAAAATATTTATACGAGAGAGAGATACAGAGAGGGAGAGAGATACAGAGAGGGAGAGAGAGATATAGAGAAAGACAGAGAGAAAGAGACACAGAGGAAGAGAGGTACAGCGAGGGAGAGAGATGCACATTAGGATAAAGAGATACAGAGAGAGAGAGCGAGAGAGAAAGAGAGAGAGAGAGAGAGAAGAGAGAGTAGAGAGAGAGGGGAAGATATAGAGAGAGAGAGATACCGAGAGATAGATACCGAGAGAGAGAGATGCACAGAGATAAAGACAGATAGGGAGAGAGAGAGACTCGGACGGAGAGAGATAGGCCTACACAGAGGGAGAGAGGTACACAGAAGGAGAAATTGATTGATGTCTTTGTAAAAGCTGACGACCCATCTTTCATGAAAATACAGGCACAATCAGGCAATGTAATACAGATAGTATACGATCACTCCCAGGTATTTTGGAAATTGCAATCAATATAACCATGACGTCTACATCAACGTACTACAGTATGCGGACTGTCATTAAAAAACACACAGTGTAATACATTGCATTAAAATAAATCGCGAATTTCCTTTTCAAACTGTCTTCTTTGCAGATCCCATTGACAATGAACAGCAAAACTCAATAGTATATAAGTGACTATACATAAACATCTGGAGAATTTCTAGCTTTTCGCAGCGAAGTTTAGAAGCAAAAAATATATTCATAGAAACATCTCGTGTTTTAGTTGCATCACGTCCGTTGACCAAATACGTCCGTCACCTCTGCATGTTTTGCCCTCTGCAGATGTATTAAAATGTATTTGCCCCTCAAATCATCATAAGCATGGCAGTGGATTAAAATGACTTTCATTTTCATTTTCATTACATAATGGACATTCTTTCTCCCCGATTCTTTTGATTTGCTTTAAGAGCGTTGCATCTTATACGAAAGCGCACAAATGTGTCCCTGAACTTTTTAGATAGCTTTCGAGCTCTCGCTTCCGTTTGAAGAATCTGTAGAATGTAAACTGGTCACGGTCGTTAAGTTTCGTGCTCTATTCTTGTCGGTAGCAGTCACATAGACCTTGTCTGAGCGCCCGGATAAAACCACAGAGGGAGAGAGAGACAGAGAGAGAGAGAGAGGGAAACGGAGAGAGAAAACACACACACACACACACACACACACACACGCATGCATATTTTCAGAGGGAGAGATACAGAGAGGGAGAGAGACACACACAGGGAGGGAGAGAGATACAGAGACACAGAAAAAGATAGATATACACACAGATATATGCAGAGAAACACAGAGACACACAGAGGAAGAGATATATACAGATATAAAAATGCACAGGAGAGAGATACATATACACAGAGTGAGTGAGATACACACAGAGAGAAAGATACAGAAAAAGAGAGATACACACAGAGATACGCCTTGAGCATGTCTTAACTCATGGTAAGGCGCTATATAAATCCACACATTATTATTATTAGTATTATTTTATTAGTATTATTATTAGTAGTAGTAGTAGTAGTAGTAGTAGTAGTAGTAGTAGTAGTAGTAGTATTATAATACACAGACAGAGAGAGTAAGATAGAAAGAGAGAAACAGGGAGAGAGATACAGACAGATACACAGAGAGAGATACATAGAGGGAGGGAGATACTGAGAAAGATACACAAAGGGAGAGAGAGAGAGAGAGATTCACACAAATAGAGAGAGAGAGATACAACCACAGACAGAGAGATAGGGAGAGAGAGAGAAACACAGGGAGAGAGATACAGATGCACATAGAAGACAGACACAGAGAGAAATATTGACAGAGACAGAATAGGAGACATATAGATACACCATAATCCATCAGCAATGGTTGCTAAAGAAGCTCATGGAAAGCTGTACGACCTCCCTACAAATTTGAGGCCTCCGATTCAAAGACCCATAGAGAGAGGCGCGGTGATGACAGAAAAGCATAGATCTCTTCTTCGGCGGGGCATCCTTTCCAATCAAACGGAGATAATGCATAATGCATTTCGCCTTATCCTCACGTGTGCCCAAACATCAAGGGTGCACAAGAAACCGAGGAATAATACATCTCATTCGGGGTGAAACATCGCTAGTGCCAGAGAAAACGAAACAAATGTCTGAATTGACTGACACACGGGCGACATCAAATTACTGGAGAAGCTCTGTTGAAACATCGCCCTGCAGAGCTGCTGTTCAGTGCACAAGAACCACGCGCTGACGGGGCAGGTGTCCGCTCCGAGTGAGAGCGATGACCGCCTTACAAGGAGCCTCTTTCTTCGTGGCGTCACAAAGATCACGTGATCAGTACATGACCCTCTCCATAAGCAACCCTGCGTTCCGTTGCACTCTGCTTCATCTCTGCTACTTGATTGGTTGTTCTTTTTTAATGACTTATGAAGCAAATGATCATTATAAGTAGAGGGTTTTGGAGGCCCTCTTTCGATACATGAATCCCTACAATGATTTCACATTAAGTTTTATCCCTCTTGATCAAAGAGGCGACTTCATAGAAGCATTAGGGTCGATTTTCATTGATACACAATCTTTGGTGACATTTCGCCCAGTGGCAGAGGTCAACTTTCTGTCAAGGTCGCGCAGCAGCTGGAGCATCTCAGAAGGAGCTCTAACTGCTTCACACTAGAGTGCGCCAATTGCTGTGCCTAGCAACAATGAAACTACAGCGCCCGTAGTCGAATTTGATTGGCTCATACTAAACATCAAAGTAAATGGAAGGCACTCCACGGACTTGTACGGTAAACATGCTTTAAGCCACGGAGTTTACAGCCATGGAAATGGCAGACGTGCCGATTGTTTTTATATTTCGAAGAAATGAATGTTGTAATGCACTCATCATCGTGGCAGAGTGGATTGTGTGTCATAGTTTGATTTCTACAGTAAACGGCGCCATTAATACCCATGCCTGAAACGAAGTAGCAGGCGACACATTTGGGGATTCCCTTGACCTTCCTTTATGACTGGTGATGATTATCTCTCTTCTATTATCAACGATAATCGACCCTAATGATTTAATTAAGTCGTCTAGTCGATCAAGAGGAATAAAATTGAATGTGAAATCATTTTTGGGGATTCATGAATTCAAAGAAGGTCTCCACAACCCCTTACTTTGAATGATAATGTGCTTTTAAAGTAATTAAAGAAACCAACCAATCGAAACTTCTGAGCATGCTACATTGTAGCAGAGATGAAGCTAACCCAGCATTCGGTTGCACTCGGCTTCATCTTTGCTAACCGATGTATCAGCCTCAGGAGTTTTCATTGGTATATGCATTCGTTTTCTGTGTATGCACGTGGTGAGGATGGCACGTCGCATGCTCACGCACACACACACACACACACACACACACACACACTCACGCAAACATGCACACATTCACACACGCGCACACACACACACACTCGCACACGCACACAAGCACACACGCACAAGTGCGCGCACGCACACACACACTAACACACACACACACACGTTCAATTACTCTCTCGCTCTCTCTTTCTTCCTCTCTCTCTCTCTCTCTCTCTCTCTCTCTCTCTCTCTCTCTCTCTCTCACACACACACACACACACACACACACACACAAACACACAAACACATTCACTATCATTCACACACACACATTCACTATCATTGACACACACACACACACACAAACACACACACACACACTCACACACACACACACACACACACACACTCACACACACTCACACACACACACACACACACACACATACACACACACACACACACACACGCTCACTCAGTCACTCACACACACTCTCTCTCTCTCTCTCTCTCTCTCTCTCTCTCTCTCTCTCTCTCTCACACACACACACACACACACACACACACACACGCACACACACACACACAAACACACACTCACACGTACACGTACATACACACACACACACACACACACAAACACGTACACTCACACACACACACAAGTATACACAAACATGTACACACGTACATACGCACACAAATACACGTACACACACACTCGCGCGCACACGTATACACACAGACACAATCACCTACATACACACGTGCATCCACATGTATACACGCACATGTATACACTCACACGTACACACAAACGTACATACACACTGTTGTGTTGCACACTGTTGCATGAACAAATCTGACACGCAGATCTCAGAGTTCTTGGTTTCGTGGTTTTATTCTCGATGCCGCTTTCTTAACTGTCCTCGTCTCTGTCTTACGTCACTTTGTTCATTACGTCACGTCACTAGGAGCTGTCTGTCTCGGTCCAGTCTGATTTGTGCAAGGACACAACATTCCTTCTCAACTTGAAACAGAACTGTAATATCGGATGCACGTCGGATAGATACAGATATTCAAAACTCAAACAAACCTTTACAAATTCAGTCCATTGGTTCAAAGGAAAATATTGTTTCTTAAAAGTCATAACACTACTTATGCGGAGTGTGTCAAAAGACATTAATGCGGACGGGAGCATGTTTAATCTTCTTGCGGAGTGTGTCAAAAGACAGTACTAATTCGGACGGGAGCATGTTTAATCATCTTCTTCCTCTTCTTCCTCCCGATATAGCAATGCACCTTGAATGGGCTTGAAATGGGATGAATTACGCACAATGATGCTCTTGCCTCGCTGAGCTGTGACCATGCTGCCTTTCTTTTGAGTCACAACATACGGACGTGAGGAATAGGGACTGGTCAGGGCATTCTTGCGCTGTTGCTTCACGAGCACACGATCGCCGGGTTTGAGGCTTGACGCTTGCGTCTTGCGCTTGGTATCAGCGTATTCCTTCATTTTCTGCTTGGACACGGAGTCGTTGTAGACAATACGCGTGTGTACAGGGAGTGGCGTAGCTGAGACAGGGGCACTCGGCAGTCCGATGTTCATCTTGCGTCCAGTTAGCGCCTCAAATGGGGACACGTTGGTAGCGCTGTGCGGGGTTGCACGGTAGTGTCGTAGAAACGTAGGAAGTTCTTTCTTCCAGTTCTTGTTCTCGGCGGTCGATGCAGTGATATTCCTTTTTACTGTAGACATGAACTTCTCGACTTCGCCATTGGCCTCGGGCCATACTGGGGTTATCTTCCTGTGATGAAAACCGAACCGGTCAGCGAAATCAGCGAAATCTTGACCGTTAAACGGAGGACCATTGTCAGTTTTCACTGTCTTGGGGACACCTTGACGGGAAAATATTTCTTCCAGCTTGGGTGTGACACATCTCGCGGATGTTGAGGACACAATTTCCACCTCAGGGAAACGGCTGTATTCATCAATACACACCATCAGATAGTCGCCTGTGGGAAAGGGACCAGCAAAATCAACTGCCAATTCACTCCAGGGTTCTGTCGGGAGTTGAGTAGGGTTCAGGGGTTCACGGGTTTTGGGTCCGGGGTATGATGCTTGGCAGGGAATACAGGATTTTACAGCCGCCTCGACCATTCTGTCGATTCTTGGAAACCAAACTTTTTCGCGTATACACTGCTTGGTCTTCACAATGCCTTGATGGGCCTGGTGCGCAATTTCAACAACACGCTGTTGAAGACTGGAAGGGATGACAAGTCGATGGTTACGCAGAACAAGACCATCATGTACTGAGATTTCATCCTTGAACTGGGCGTAGTTCGCTAGCTCTTTGTCATACCACTTGCCAGTTTGGACTGCAGCCATCACTTTCTGTAGTGTAACGTCATGTTGCGTTGCATCGCGGACTTCTTCTTGTGTCATCGCCTTGGGCACAGAATTCCTTGTGACGTAGCTGACGTAGCGCTCGGCAACGTTGTCACGGGCGGGGATAGACTGGGGATGTCTGCTAATGTAGTCCGCAGGGTTCAGGTCGTCTCGGCCTGGGACATAGGTCAGGGTCATCTCGTACGGCATCAATCGTAGACGCCATCGTTCAACACGTGCTGTAGCCGGCTTCTGGCTTGTCACTATGCCAAGGAGGGGCTTGTGATCTGTAGCAACACAGAAAGGTGCGCCATACAGGTACAGATGAAAATGTTCAACGCCATACACGACGGCCAACATCTCTCTTTCCGTCTGCGAGTATCGCTGTTCGGTCGGGGTCAATGCGCGGCTTGCGTAGCAAATGACCTTGCCATTCTGGGTCAGGATCGCTCCAAGTCCGACGGGACTGGCGTCCACCAGTACTGTTGTGTACAGCTTGGGGTTGAAATACGCCATAACGGGGGTCTTCGTCAGGGACTGTTTGATCTTGTCAAACGCCTCTTGTTCCTTTGTGGACCAGTTCCAGGTTACGTCAGCACGAGTCAGTCGACGCAGGGGGTCAGTGATCTTTGCATAGTTAGGAATGAACCTGGAAACGTACTGGGTCATGCCAAGAAATGAGCGCACCTCGCTTACATTCTTGGGCGGAGCAGTAGATGTGATCGTCTTGATCTTCTCAGGGTCTGCTGACACTCCATGCGCTCCAAACACATGGCCAAAGAATGTGAGCTCGTTGACAGAGAAGACACATTTTTCCTTGTTTAGCTTAGCGCCATTTTCCTGCAATTTTTTCAGCGTCGCTCGGAGGCTGGCATCGTGTTCCTTCTGCGTTTTTCCATGCACGATGACATCATCGGACAGGTTCTTGGCGCCAGGGATGTCACTCAACAGCTCGGCAATTGCATTCTGGAAAATCTCAGACGCAGCATTCACACCAAACAAAAGTCTCTTGTATCGTCGGAGTCCAACATGGGTTGTGAAGGTCGTGATGTACCTGCTCTGCTCATCTAGCTCAAGCTGATGATATGCATTCGTCATATCCAGTTTGCTGAAAACTGTAGAACCGTTGAGGTCAGCAATCAGGTCATCCAAAGTCGGCATGGGGTGTTTCTCGCGCTTGATCGCCTTGTTGGCTTCACGCATATCAATGCAAACGCGAACACCGTTGTTTCGTTTTGGGACGCAAACGACAGGGGAAATCCATGGTGTAGGGCCAGTGACTTTCTCAATCACATCAAGTTTCTCTAGACGCTCCAACTCGTTTTCAACATCTTTTCTCACATGGAAAGGGATGCGTCTGTGTCGCTGTGCAACAGGTTGTTTGGTTTTGTCAATGTGCAACTTGATCTTGACATCATGGATCTTGCCCATGTTTCCATCAAAAAGCACAGGGAACTCATCTGCAATACGAGCAGGGACCTGGGGTGTGGATGTGAATGTAAACTGGACCATGCCTAGGTCATCAACATCATCAACATCAGCATGCACAACATTCTGTTCATTGCTCATTCTTGGTGTGGCATCATTATTGTTCATTTGTTTCACATCAACATTGTTCATCATAAGTGGATCAATCTTGCGCTCGGCAGAATGACACGAACTACAGAACTGTTCTTTCTCATACTCGCGCTCGGCAGTAGGAGAAGAGGTTATCTGCCTTACCTTCTGAGACTCACAGACACGCGCAAAATGTCCGATCTTGGAGCACTTTTTGCATATCTTGCCTCGAGCTGGGCACTCATTGTTGCGATGGGTAGTGTAACCACAGTAACGGCACGGTCGCGTTGAACTGAGGGCTGTCGATTCGCCACGAGAGCTGTAAGAACCGCCTCGGGAATCGCCACTACCGCGTGATTGGCCACGGTAACCACCACCACGGGAACTGCAACCTGGTTGACGATTTGTAAAGGAGGAACCACCACCGCTCTTGCCACGGGAGTAACCACCTTGCTGTCGCCCGTCTGCAGTAACAACTTGCACGGACGTCTTGATGGAGTTGGACACGGCACCACGCTCCATTTCTGCTGCTCTGACCTCGGAGATTTCATCTGCACGGGCCTCGTCAAGCAATTGCTTGAGGTTGTAATTTTCCTTTAACGCCTTGCGACGCAGTCTTGTCGACGTACAACCTTGCAAGATCTGTGAGAGAATCTCGCCGTCTTTGTCATGGAATTCACACGTTGCCGCCAGAACTCTCAAACGTGTATGGAATGCATCAATGGACTCTTGCTTCTGCTGGACTGCTTGGCGAAACTTGAAAATTTCGTATGTTACATTCTTCTGAGGGGTGAAATAATCCGAGAAGGATTTCTTCAATGCAGCATACGTAATTTCTCCCCTTTGGTCATCAGAAAAACCGTCATAGATCTCAAAGCAATCCTCACCGGCGTAGTGAAGGAGCAAAGCACGTTTCCGAGCATCGTTGGTGATGTTGAGGGCATGGAGAAAATTCTCAAATCGATCGATCCATTTCTGCCAGCGAAAACCGGAGTTTTGTCCTTCACCGTAAACGTCAAATCGAGGAAAACTAGGCAAACTAGTCATGTTTTTTTCTTCTCAAACGTCAAACTTTTTCCATTCGGGTTCTTTTCTGTTAAATCCTCGTCGCCATTTGTTGTGTTGCACACTGTTGCATGAACAAATCTGACACGCAGATCTCAGAGTTCTTGGTTTCGTGGTTTTATTCTCGATGCCGCTTTCTTAACTGTCCTCGTCTCTGTCTTACGTCACTTTGTTCATTACGTCACGTCACTAGGAGCTGTCTGTCTCGGTCCAGTCTGATTTGTGCAAGGACACAACACACACGTACACACACATATATATATGCGGACAGACAGACAGTCAGGCAGGCAGGCAGGCAGGCTGGCAGGCAGGCAGGCAGGCTGGCAGGCAGGCAGGTAGGCAGGCAGGCAGGCTCACTGGCAGGCAGGCAGGCAGGCTGGAGGCGGGCAGACAGGCAGGCTGGCAGGCAGACAGGCAGCCAGGCAGGCAGGCAGGCAGGCTGACTGGCAGGCAGGCAGGCAGGCAGGCTGACTGGCAGGCAGGCAGGCAGGCTGGCACGCACGCAGGCAGGCAGGCAGGGAGGCAGACAGGGAGGCAGGCAGGCAGGCAGGCAGGCAGGAGGGCAAACAAACATGGCCTGCGTTCAGAGCATGGCAGTGACGAGGTGTGGATTGCGAACGACAGGAGGGAAGAGCGCTGCCCGCACGTGCAGGCTGAGAGGCGTGCAGGCTGAGAGGCGTGCAGGCTGAGAGGCGTGCAGGCTGAGAGGCGTGCAGGCTGAGAGGCGTGCAGGCTGAGAGGCTGAGAGGCGTGCAGGCTGAGAGGCTGAGAGGCGTGCAGGCTGAGAGGCTGAGAGGCTGAGAGGCGTGCAGGCTGAGAGGCGTGCAGGCTGAGAGGCGTGCAGGCTGAGAGGCTGAGAGGCTGAGAGGCTGAGAGGTGTGCAGGCTGAGAGGCTGAGAGACGTGCACGCTGAGACGCTGAGAGGCGTGCAGGCTCAGAGGCTCAGAGGCGTGCAGGCTGAGAGGTGTGCAGGCTGAGAGGCGTGCAGGCTGAGAGGCGTGCAGGCTGAGAGGCGTGCAGGCTGAGAGGCGTGCAGGCTGAGGGGCGTGCAGGCTGAGAGGCGTGTAGGCTGAGAGGCTGAGAGTCGTACAGGCTGAGGGGCATTCACGCTGAGAGGCTGAGAGGCGTGTAGGCTGAGAGACTGAGAGGCGTGCAGGCTGAGAGGTGTGCAGGCTGAAAGGCTGAGTGGCGTGCAGGCAGAGAGGCGAGCAGGCTGAGAGGCTGAGAGGCGTGCAGGCTGAGAGGCTGAGACGCTGAGAGGCTAGCAGGCTGAGAGGCTGAGAGGCGTGCAGGCTGAGAGGCGTGCAGGCTGAGAGGCGTGCAGGCTGAGAGACGTGCAGGCTGAGAGGCTGAGAGGCTGAGAGGCGTGCAGGCTGAGAGGTGTGCAGGCTGAGAGGTGTGCAGGCTGAGAGGCTGAGAGGCGTGCAGGCTGAGAGGCGTGCAGGCTGAGAGGTGTGCAGGCTGAGAGGCTGAGAGGCGTGCAGGCTGAGAGGCGTGCAGGCTGAGAGGCGTGCAGGCTGAGAGGCTGAGAGGCGTGCAGGCTGAGAGGCTGAGAGGCGTGCAGGCTGAGAGGCGTGCAGGCTGAGAGGCGTGCAGGCTGAGAGGCTGAGAGGCGTGCAGGCTGAGAGGCTGAGAGGCGTGCAGGCTGAGAGGCGTGCAGGCTGAGAGGCGTGCAGGCTGAGAGGCGTGCAGGCTGAGAGGCTGAGAGGCGTGCAGGCTGAGAGGCGTGCAGGTTAAGAGGCTGAGAGACGTGCAGGCTGAGAGGCTGAGAGGCGTGCAGGCTGAGAGGCGTGCAGGCTGAGAGGCTGAGAGGCGTGCAGGCTGAGAGGCGTGCAGGTTGAGAGGCTGAGAGGCTGAGAGGCGTGCAGGCTGAGAGACGTGCAGGCTGAGAGGCTGAGAGGCGTGCAGGCTGAGAGGCGTGCAGGCTGAGAGGCGTGCAGGTTAAGAGGCTGAGAGGCTGAGAGGCGTGCAGGCTGAGAGGCGTGCAGGCTGAGAGGCGTGCAGGCTGAGAGGCGTGCAGGTTGAGAGGCTGAGAGGCGTGCAGGCTGAGAGGCGTGCAGGCTGAGAGGCGTGCAGGTTAAGAGGCTGAGAGACGTGCAGGTTGAGAGGCTGAGAGGCGTGCAGGCTGAGAGGCGTGCAGGCTGAGAGGCGTGCAGGCTGAGAGGCTGAGAGGCGTGCAGGTTGAGAGGCTGAGAGGCGTGCAGGCTGAGAGGCTGAGAGGCGTGCAGGCTGAGAGGCGTGCAGGCTGAGAGGCGTGCAGGCTGAGAGGCGTGCATGCTGAGAGGCGTGCAGGTTGAGAGGCTGAGAGGCGTGCAGGCTGAGAGGCGTGCAGGCTGAGAGGCGTGCAGGTTGAGAGGCTGAGAGACGTGCAGGTTGAGAGGCTGAGAGGCGTGCAGGCTGAGAGGCTGAGAGGCGTGCAGGCTGAGAGGCTGAGAGGCGTGCAGGCTGAGAGGCGTGCAGGTTGAGAGGCTGAGAGACGTGCAGGCTGAGAGGCTGAGAGGCGTGCAGGCTGAGAGGCGTGCAGGCTGAGAGGCTGAGAGGCGTGCAGGCTGAGAGGCGTGCAGGCTGAGAGGCTGAGAGGCGTGCAGGCTGAGAGACGTGCAGGCTGAGAGGCTGAGAGGCGTGCAGGCTGAGAGGCGTGCAGGCTGAGAGGCTGAAAGTCGTGCAGGCTGAGAGGCTAAGAGGCGTGCAGGCTGAGAGACGTGCAGGCTGAGAGGCTGAGAGGCGTGCAGGCTGAGTGGCTGAGAGGCGTGCAGGCTGAGAGGCGTGCAGGCTGAGAGGCTGAGAGGCGTGCAGGCTGAGAGGCGTGCAGGCTGAGAGGCTGAGAGGCGTGCAGGCTGAGAGGCGTGCAGGCTGAGAGGCTGAGAGGCGTGCAGGCTGAGAGGCGTGCAGGCTGAGAGGCTGAGAGGCGTGCAGGCTGAGAGGCGTGCAGGCTGAGAGGCTGAGAGGCGTGCAGGCTGAGAGGCGTGCAGGCTGAGAGGCGTGCAGGCTGAGAGGCTGAGAGGCGTGCAGGCTGAGAGGCTGAGAGGCGTGCAGGCTGAGAGGCGTGCAGGCTGAGAGGCGTGCAGGCTGAGAGGCTGAGAGGCGTGCAGGCTGAGAGGCTGAGAGGCGTGCAGGCTGAGAGGCTGAGAGGCGTGCAGGCTGAGAGGCGTGCAGGCTGAGAGGCGTGCAGGCTGAGAGGCTGAGAGGCGTGCAGGCTGAGAGGCGTGCAGGCTGAGAGGCTGAGAGGCGTGCAGGCTGAGAGGCTGAGAGAGGCTGAGAGGCGTGCAGGCTGAGAGGCTGAGAGGCTGAGAGGCGTGCAGGCTGAGAGGCTGAGAGGCGTGCAGGCTGAGAGGCTGAGAGGCGTGCAGGCTGAGAGGCGTGCAGGCTGAGAGGCGTGCAGGCTGAGAGGCGTGCAGGCTGAGAGGCGTGCAGGCTGAGAGGCGTGCAGGCTGAGAGGCGTGCAGGCTGAGAGGCATTCAGGCTGAGAGGCTGAGAGGCGTGCAGGCTGAGAGGCTGAGAGGCGTGCAGGCTGAGAGGCGTGCAGGCTGAGAGGCGTGCAGGCTGAGAGGCGTGCAGGCTGAGAGGCGTGCAGGCTGAGAGGCGTGCAGGCTGAGAGGCGTGCAGGCTGAGAGGCGTGCAGGCTGAGAGGCGTGCAGGCTGAGAGGCTTGCAGGCTGAGAGGCGTGCAGGCTGAGAGGCTGAGAGGCGTGCAGGCTGAGAGGCGTGCAGGCTGAGAGGCTGAGAGGCGTGCAGGCTGAGAGGCGTGCAGGCTGAGAGGCGTGCAGGCTGAGAGGCTGAGAGGCTGAGAGGCGTGCAGGCTGAGAGGCGTGCAGGCTGAGAGGCTGAGAGGCTGAGAGGCGTGCAGGCTGAGAGGCTGAGAGGCTGAGAGGCGTGCAGGCTGAGAGGCTGAGAGGCGTGCAGGCTGAGAGGCTGAGAGGCTGAGAGGCGTGCAGGCTGAGAGGCTGAGAGGCTGAGAGACGTGCAGGCTGAGAGGCTGAGAGGCGTGCAGGCTGAGAGGCGTGCAGGCTGAGAGGCTGAGAGGCATGCAGGCTGAGAGGCGTGCAGGCTGAGAGGCGTGCAGGCTGAGAGGCGTGCAGGCTGAGAGGCGTGCAGGCTGAGAGGCTGAGAGGCTGAGAGGCTGAGAGACGTGCGGGGCCTCGCCTGAAGAGACGGCACGTCCAGCAGCGCGCTGCTTGAGAGAGGAGGGTCTCCTCCATGTGCATGTCCAGTATACCATGTACTCAATGTACTCAATGTACAAAATGTACCCAATGTACACAATGTACACAAAGTACACCCTCCTCAAGCAATGGCGACTGTGCTGGGTGGTCTGCCTCGTGGAAGATCGATGGCGAACCCCCCTAGATCTCTACTGAAAACTCACAGAGGGATGGAGGTCAACCGGTCGACCCCAGATAAGCTCGAAACACGTTCGAGAGCGCTATCTCGCGGGACTGGACGTCGGCGAGGAAAAAACAACAGAGACACGGGGTGAGAGGCGGTCTCTCACTCACAGTTTGACAGGTGAAGGGACGGAGGACAGACCAGCTTCGACCCTCGGATGTTATTCACGCAGCGGCCATTTTGAATCGAAAACGAGACTGGTTAGGTAAATTTAATGGCGGCCAGCGTCTATGGCGAAACCGAAGGCTCATAGACACTGCTGTGTTCCTTATTGCGAGAACGATGATCGGTATGACGAGAACTCCAGACTGTCCTTTTTCAAATTCCCCACAGACAAGAAGCAGAAGAAACTCTGCTGCAGGCGGCTAAACTGTCGTCTGCTCGCATCTAC
>JAWQFJ010004177.1:35000-40076 GCA_034096865.1 Theodoxus fluviatilis
AAAAACAACCTCAAAGGCAGACATTGCAATGTTGCCTTACCAAAACGATGTCACTTCCACGAGAAAGAGTTCAGGAATACATGGGGGTTTTTCCGTTAAAGAATCAAGAAGTTTGTGACCAGAATTTTGAATTTGAAAATCAAACACAATTAGGATCTACTACTCCACGGCGAATGTTCACGCACGCATTTCACTTGTTGACAAAAGTAAGTCCAGGGGAGGAACTTAATTATTTAAAGTAGATGACATGCGCGTCATCATAAAGAAAAGCAGGAGACACGAGCAAGCACGCATACGGCCTCTGATCAACACGACCATCCACGGCGGCACTGCGGGGTGATCAGCCTCCTCAACAAGACACTCACTGCATCGGCAGCGCAGGCCAAGAGCCCAATGACTCCTCAGTGATACAAAACATGAAAACCCGTGATCTCCAGCAATGCTGGGGCATGGAATTCCAAAGGAGGGGACTTCAAACAGTAACGCCATCAATTCCCATAAAAACATAGTTTACAACCTGCACATCCCCGCAAAGACACGAATTGCCATTGTCATTTGAAGCAGGGCGGGCTGCTTTGCTCGTTAGCGAGTTTGGCGTGGCCTGCTGCTGTTGCGGGGTTTGCTCGTGACTGTGTGCCACTGCTGAATCAATGTTCGCAATTAAATGCACTCGAACTTTTCAGCAAATTCCAGGCTTATGATGAAAATTTCCTTTGAACTTTCTCCCAGCAAATGAAAAAAATGGGAAGGCAAAGAGGGCACCGGCTTGAGCTAGTCAAATAGGAAATTCTGATTGCCTTTATGTTCAACTGTTTGCAATGGCTGAAGCCACAAAAGCAAATGTGGGTTTTCGAAAGTGCTAAAGTGGAATAAAATGAATTTCAATTCGTTTCATTGATATTCAGCGGTACTGCGTAATTTCAGTCAATACAAAGTTACATTTCTTTTCATTTGAATGTTTTGATTCTCAAATACAAGTTTGAAATTGGGGTAATGTTTTTTTCGTTTCATGATAGAGACTCGTTCTTTATGCTTTGTTAAAGTCAGACAACTCTTCCCCTAAACATTGTCAGCTGTAAACATTGAGTTAAACTCTGTCCATGCGCTCAGCCCGTGGTTCGAAGTTAATAAAATTTAAGACGTAGGTACCTTGAAACGTTATGTATGTGCATGCAGAAGCCCACTTCTTTCCCATTCAGAACTTTTGTTTCAGCGCCGACCTTAAATTACCGCCTTAAGATGCTTGTAGACACTTGTACTTTTAATTAAGGTATTGACATGATGTTTAGGTGCGTCTAGCCAAAAGACTTGTTTTTATGACTGCCAAGTTTCATTGCTGTATCTTGTAAACACGCTGAGATATAGACAATACCGCACTGTCACCCGAGATAAAAGGCCTTAAAACCAGCGTTATTGCCTGCAAAACGTGTTAACGCCTCCTGTCTTTCAAAGCCCGTAGAAGACACACCCTTTTTGTTTTCTCTTTAAAACGCATGCTGTCTTACCAATAAATGGTTGGGCTATCGTTTGACGTTTAGTTTTACAAAATATTGTTGCATCTGATTATTTAATGAATTTAAGAATCGGAAAAAGTCGTTTTGAAAGCTCATTTTCGGGGGGTACTCACTTTGACGACCAGCTGCGCAGCGATGAGTTAAGATAATCGTGATCTGTAAACGGGATCATAAAGTAGAATGAATGTCCTTTTCGAGCATATGTATATGGCTACTCAATATTTACTCGTTCAGCTTTTATAGCAAATTTTCGTACCGCTCCTTAACTTTGTGCGTAGTGTAGATGGATATCATATAGAAGGGTTCAATAAAAATGCCTTGTTTTTATGTAGATAAAAGTGTCTTTTTTGCATTTCGCAATATTGTGTCCTAAGGAAGACTGAAGTTCTTCGAACTTATTGTGGTCGTTCGCACGAAACTACCCAGCCACCCCCCACCCCCTTTCTCCACCCAGCTTGTCCCTTCCCTCACTCAACCACCCACCCATCCACCCCTTCCCTCACTCATCCTATCCCTTCCCCCACCCACCCACATCCCCACTCACCCTATCCCTTCCCCCACCCACCCACATCCCCACTCACCCTATCCCTTCCCCCACCCACCCACATCCCCACTCACCCTATCCCTTCCCCCACCCACCCACATCCCCACTCATCCTATCCCTTCCCCCACCCACCCACATCCCCACTCACCCTATCCCTTCCCCCACCCACCCACATCCCCACTCACCCTATCCTTCACCCACCCACCACCTCCACCCACCCTTACCTATCCTCCACCCACCATCCCCCTTCACCTATCCTTCCCCACCACCCCATCCCTTCACCTATCCTCCCCACACCCACCTTCACCTCCCCCACACCCTACCTTCCCCCACCCACCCCATCCACCTTCACCTATCCTCCACCCCACCCACCTTCACCTATCCTCCACCACACCCACCACATCCCACTCACCCTATCCCCCTATCCCTTCCCCCACCCACCTACATCCCCACTCATCCTATCCCTTCCCACACCCACCCACATCCTCACTCATCCTATCCCTTCCCACACCCACCCACATCCCCACTCACCCACATCCCCACTCACCCTATCCCTTCCCCCACCCTCCCACATCCCACTCATCCTATCCCTTCTTCCACCCACCCACATCCCCACTCAACCTATCCCTTTCCCCACCCACCCACATCCCCACTCATCCTATCCCTTCCCCCACCCACCCACATCCCCACTCACCCTATCCCTTCCCCCACCCACTCACATCCCCACTCATCCTATCCCTTCCCCCACCCACCCACATCCCCCCCTCACCCTATCCCTTCCCCCACCCACCCACATCCCCCCCTCACCCTACCCCTTCCCCCACCCACCCACATCCCCACTCACCCTATCCCTTCCCCCACATCCCCACTCATCCTATACCTTCCCCCACCCACCCACATCCCCACTCACCCTATCCCTTCCCCCACCCACCCACATCCCCACTCACCCTATCCCTTCCCCCACCCACCCCACCCCACCCTTCACTCACCCTATTCCTTTCCCCACCCACCCACCCTTACCCCCACCCATTCTTCCACCCTCTCACCCCTTCCCCAAACTTTGCCAAGCCTGTCTGCAGGGTAGGACACATCTGCCTGTACAAACAAAAACTGCTGTGCGCCCTAGTCAAACACGATCACAGGCTGCTCCCTGTGTTAGCCCTGCCTCGCCCCTCGGGCAAACAACCTGGCACAGCTGCCAGCAAATTTGATCCACAATACTGTCACGGTTGGGGTGGGTGTCACGATTGGGGTGGGTGTCACGGTTGGGGTGGGTGGAAGGTGGCTCGATCCCCAACCGGACAGTGAAAAAGAAAATAAAGAGAATTTCCTTCCTTAGTCACTAATCACATTTAAAGACAAAAACGCCACAAACCGAAAACATAAACAATCGACTCAATAATTATCTTTCAAACAAAACTCTACTAACTGAAAACAAATGAAAAAAGAAAGAAGAAAAGAAAACAGTTACAAATTAGAAACCTTTAAAAATTGCTCAGTGAGCTCAACTACAGCACCAAGCACAATTCTCTCCATCAATCCACCTCCATCTATCAACCGAAAACAACACTCAACACCACAATGGACCGCAGGGATGAGCCACACGGCCCATCAGCCCCCATAGGCTATGCAAGGCCATCGGGCATGAAAAACACCAGAACAGCCTAGAGTAAACAGCCCAGGGCCGGACCCAGGGGGGGGTTCCAGGGGGTCCGGAGCCCCCCCCCCCTAGAAAAAGCCTGTACCTTGGTTTTTTTTTTTTTTTTTGTTTTGAGGTTTTTTTAATAAATATATGTTTTTGTGTGTGGCTCTCCCAAAAACACTGCTGCTCTTACCCTCAAAACAAGGCCAGAATGCACCCAGATTGCCACAGATTTTAACCGGGGTTTTTCAAAAATGTTTCCGGGGGAGCGTGCCCCCGGACGCCCCCCTAGTTTACGCAACCGGGGGCGCGCTCGTGAGCTTCGCCACTATCGCTAATTTGTCCCCCCCAATCCAAAAGAGCAACACCAACCCCCCCCACAACTCAGTTTGGTCCGGCAACTCGAAACGCTAACCAAGTCACGGTGTTCTACTTAGGTATTCACCTCTCAAGAAACGCGCAGAGAGACGCGGTGGGTCAATTCTTACCCCGAACCCACAGGGGCAACATTACTCATAAGAACTCTTTATAAAAACACGCCCAAACCGGGCTTACATATAATCAAGCTCTTAGTTCATCATCCTTTCAATCCTTTTTTTCCCTCCCCTTTTATAAGTGATGCGGAACGTTAAAAATCCAATCATGCACAAAAAGAACGCTCTGCACGAGCCACTGCAAACCAAAAAACAAAAAGCACGTGCAAAACGTTCTGAAATATGCGCAGTCAGCAAGTGAGGACCTTGCAAAACACTTAAATGTGTAATATGGCGAGGTGGACAAAGTACCACCACATGCCACAACATTTCTTTTTTAAAATTCCTGAAAAATAAAACATAAAAACTGAGCCGTGACTAAGACTTACACGATAAACTTCACATCCGGGCTTTCTCGTTATCGGGTGAACTCTTCACCCCAGAGCGGAAGAGTCCTTTGTTCGGGAAAAGCAATCAATCTTTTCTGTCATCCTTCTTCCTCCGGAGAGAAACCTAGCGGTGAGTTTGTTTTGATAACTCCATCAGAGACATTTGGAGCAGATGTAGACAGCAGAGGAGGATGGATGAGAATGGAGTCAAACAGGAGGGAATCTCGGACAGACAGACACGGCCAGTCAGAGGGAAGCAACAGGGCAATGACCCGATTAGAAAGGGCGCCAAGAATCGCTGTGACAGAAATCTAATTATCGTCTCTTGATTTACCTCCCTACATTCCTCCGGCACCCTGGTCTGCTCTGTAGAGAGGTAAAAGGTAGAGAGAGAGAGAGAAAGAGAGAGAGAGAGAGAGAGAGAGAGAGAGAGAGAGAAAACGAACGAACGAACGGACTTTATTTTACAAGGGTAGTGAATTAGGCAGTAGTGCCTTTCTTACATTCAGCCCTT
>JAWQFJ010004182.1:0-5000 GCA_034096865.1 Theodoxus fluviatilis
ATAATCTGAGAAAGAAAATCGAATTGGTTTATTATGTGTATGAATACGAGTTTTTTTTTATCGACTTCGGTCAATTTCGCGCTGCCTTGCAGTGATGATTTGAATACGAAGCAGTCGTCTGCAAGGCGAAAACAATCTCGAAGCCAGCGAAGCCGAAGTTTCGACCATGAATGGAAAAAATCGTATTACGACCGTCAACCACTTTCTCTTCAAACCTCGATTCTGAAAGTTTGATACATTCAATCGGACCTAACTTTCAGTTAGTGTGCAAAATCTCAAGGAAATCCGTCCAGTAGTTTTTGAGATATAAGCCGTGGAGTCAGGACAGGCAGACAGACAGACAGACAGACAGACACACACACACACACACACACACACACACACACACACACACACACACACAGACAGATAAAGTCTGTAGGACCTCCAGTAAACCATGAGGGATAATTCTTTCTCCTTTACCAGTGTTCTCAAATTCAATGTTCGTCATTAAACAGCTTCAAAAAAAGAATTGACACGATGTTCAAAGACTACATGTACTGTGATGATGTTGGCCACCCGCTGCTGTTGCCACGTATACCACTCTCTGCCACTCATAAGTCACCGGAAGAAAAGTATAGAGAATAGGCACGATCTTTTAAGATCGTTAGAACTAGGGTAGTAAAAAGTGAGAGTAGCCATAAGTACTGATCAAAAGATCAGATAAAGGCCTCGCGGCCTAAGACATCTGAGGACATACTAGGCCTGGTAAAAGACCAGCTAGTATCCATAAGAACAATAAAAATACAGCCAGAGAACTACCAGAATCGGCGATAGGCCCTGGACGCCTAAGCAAGCCGAAGAATTCTATTCTATTCTATTCTATTCACCCTCCTTCAAAAATCTCCTCGCAAATGACGTCACGTTATACGACGTCAAATGATGACGTCACAGATTTTGCAAAATGGAGTCTGTTGAATCGTTTTCATTGAAACACCAAAATGTAAAAAAGTCACTTTCTTTTCAAACCTCGATTCTGAAAATTTGATAATATTGAATGGGACCTAACTTCCAGTCAGTGTGCAAAATCTCAAGGAAATCCGTCCAGTAGTTTTTGAGATATAGGCCGTGGAGACGGGACAGACACACACACACACAGACAGACTAATAAAGTCTGTAGGACCTCCAGTAAACCTGGAGGGATAATCTTTTGGACCGATAGTACGATACGCCCAGAAACCCGCTGAGTGCTTTTACTGATGAGGAATCATTAATTTAATGTATGCTTAGAAGGATTAAACTTAGAAAAACTGCTTCTGAGCTCTCCGATGATATCGAACTTCGGAATCGGACGGATTCCTACAGAAGAAACTTCGACTCATCAACGTTCAACACAGAGACAACAGTGAGTAAAATCTTGCTTCTACTTCTAGATCAGTTGATACACGAATGATCGAAGTGTGGACTCAGCAGCTCTTCAAACAGTGTGAAGGCAGGTAGACCACAGGTTCATGCCAGAAAGTATTTACTTGCGAGAGTATAACCATAGATTCACGAAACCAGCCCGGACCCATAGGAATCCTTTTCGATGCGTTTATACTGACTAGTTCCAAGACAAGCGCACGTGCTGAAGGCAGTTTGCAACCTTTTAGACGATGTTCGCGCTAAAAGTAGTTCTCAAATGATTTCCTGAAAATCTCATAGATTAGTTTTATTAGAACACCAAATTTGTGTTTATCTATCGTGATAAATAATTGGAGTGAAATAGAATCGTCTCTTTTTACTCTCAATGGTCTTTTGATCATGTTGAATTTTGATTGGTAAAATCATTGGAATGTGGGGCCGAAGTCACGTGACCAACCTGTTTCAGAGATACTATATCTCTGTGTTCAGAATGCAGATAGGGAACTGATGATTGGTAGTGGTTTAAAAAATATATGCTAGGGAACACTGATATTGACATTCGTCAGGAAGCACGACTTGCATTTTACGTATGAAGTTCAGAAATGACGTCATTGAGAATGAGAATGAGGTGTGCGTGTGTGTGAGTTTGTGTGTGTGTGAGTTTGTGTGTGTGTGTGTGTGTGTGTGTGTGTGTGTGTGTGTGCATGTGTGTGAGTGTGTGTGTATGTGTGTGCATGTGTGTGAGTGTGTGTGTATGTGTGTGTGTATGCATGCTGGTACACATGTTCGTGCTTGTTACAAGTACGCGTATCGACTGTTTATCTGCCCCTTGACTGTGAATGTGTGGGTGGCAGTAGCCATGTCTTTTTTCAGTCTACTGTTAGACTGGGGACGTTTTTGCAGTTGTAGCAGTTTTAAAACAGCAGCGTGCGCCTCTCGTGTCAAAGTTTTTGTAGGTATTTATAAACCAGAGTTGAGTTGACCCCTCATGTAGACTCCCATTCCAACCCACTCGGGTTCACAGAATAGTAGGCTCCATGCATGATTGTGACGAGGTGAGGTGACAGATACCGGCCAATATTCTTTTACCTCCGCCCATTTCTGTGACCTCAGTGTTGTGGATGAATTCCACAAGTGAACCTTGTTTTGTTGGAAGGAGTGACGTCAAGGGAGAGAAGAAGAACAGGGGAAAACTGCCGAATGTCTCGCGCTCTGGAGACAGGTTTTTCATGCCTGTGGTCGATCGATCATGCTGTTTCGAGGTTTTTGTCACTATTCGAGTCGGAAATCATTCCAAACATTTGACTTGGAGAACTGTTAGACTTGAATTGCCTTGGTGGCCGAGGAAGAAGTATTTTCGCTGGCCGCCATCATTTGTTGGCATGGTGCATGCAGAGAAGAAACCACATTGAAAACGAGTCTGCGTTTGCGAATGGCCATAGCCGAGCCTCAGTTCAGTTATTAACTGAAAACTGCAGCTGTGACTCCTTTTAGTATGGCAAGGAGGGAAGCGAGCGCGTTCCGCTCCATTGGAACTCGAATGCTAGCGTGGGTTACCCTTGCGTGTGGAGGGGCGCCGGCGCATGCGCGGCGCCGGATTTGCCCATGGAAGAAATTCCAATCCCGGTGTCACAGCGCCGAAGGTGATTTCATCGCGCATGGTTCTGCGCATGCCCCGAAACCGGAAGTGACGTATTTTGTACGTTCGGCGATGCCTATAAGCATCGCGCATCGTTATGCATCGCGCCTGGTAAACGTTAATTTTCAGTGTTCTCTGGAGCTTAAACATGGATATCCAATGCAAAATAGGCACTCTAAAGGCCCCAACTTATCACCAACTATTGGAGAGGATTTCGGAGCTGCGGCCAAATATGAGACCTGGATCTGTGATGATGGATTTCGAATGCGCCATGAAGAATGCAGTGAATGCAGCTTTCGATGGAGTGCAGGTGTCTCACTGTCATTTCCACTTGTGCCAGAATGTTTTCAGGCATGTTCAGGGGAAAGGATTGCAGCAGGCTTATGTGAATGACGACACGTTGTCTCTACATGTTCGGATGTTGATGGCACTCCCTTTCCTGCCCCCAGATGACGTCATTGACGGGTTTGTAGAACTCGCCGATGACTGCTCAAATGAACTTGAGCCAGTGGTAGAGTACTTTGAGTCAACATACATCGGGAAGCGCCATCGAAACGGGCGTCGGAGGCATCCTTTGTTTCCAATTTCGAGCTGGATTGTGCACGACCGAGCTGAGATCGGCTTACCAAGGACTAACAATCCATCAGAAGGTTCCCACAGCCGTCTTGCTGCAAACCTCGCATGCCAACACCCAGACTTGTTCAAACTGATCGAGGCCCTGGTGCGAGAAGCATCACTTTCTAGACTGAATGTCACACATGCTCTCATCGGACATCAACCTCCACCAAAGCGCAAGAAATACAATGACAAGGAGAAGCGTATTGGAACACTGCTTGAAAAATACGACACAACCAACAAACTGACCTTCCTGCGAGGCATCGCGCTCAACATTGTGTTCCGAGACTGAGAGTAACTCCTGTGATGTGATGTGTGTGTGTGTGTGTGTGTGTGTGTGTGTGTGTGTGTGTGTGTGTGTGCGCGTGCACTGATGCTAAACTTTCAATTTTATATTGATAATTTATTCATTTTATTTGACCTATGTATTTGACTTATGAGGACAATAAACTATCTTGTATCGTGTAATTGACTTGGGTTTGGGTGGGTTTGGGTGGCGAAAGACTCGGGTGGCGAAAGAGTGCGCTGATGCTAAACTTTCAATTTTATATTGATAATTTATTCATTTTATTTGACCTATGTATTTGACTTATGAGGACAATAAACTATCTTGTATCGTGTAATTGACTATCTTGTAATTGTAAAAGACTCGGGTGGCTATTGTCCTGGTGGCGAAAGACTCGGTGGCAAATGTCTTCGGTGGCGATTGACCGGGTGGAGAATGTCCGGGTAGCAATTGTCTGGGTGGCAAATGTCTTCGGTGGCGATTGACCGGGTGGCGAATGTCCGGGTAGCAATTGTCTGGGTGGCAAATGTCTTCGGTGGCGATTGACCGGGTGGCGAATGTCCGGGTAGCAAATGTCTTCGGTGGCGATTGACCGGGTGGCGAATGTCCGGGTAGCAATTGTCTGGGTGGCGATTGTCCGGTGGCGAATGTCCGGGTAGCGATTGTCCGGGTGGCGATTGTCCGGACACCCCCCTCCAGTTGCAATGTGTTCATTTATTGACCGAAAAACACAAAATCTAACCCACAATTATTAAATTAGGGCTGAGAACTACCGTTTGTTTACATTAGATACGCCACTTGTTGGCTGTTTGGAAAATGTTGAATTTAAGGATGTAAACCAGTGCAGGAAACTTGAAGTCAACAAGTAAATACAGTTACTATACAGCCCTTTATTATGATTTATTTGAATAGAAATAAACATACATGTTTTCATCAACATACAACAAGAGTTGAACTGAGGCAAATGTTACCTTGTTCTGCGTATCTGGTAGCACGACGAGCGACTTTTCTGCCTGTATCAGCTGTCCAGGCAGGGGAAGTGCCATTCTTTCGGTGGCTGAAATGCTGCAGAACCTC
>JAWQFJ010004182.1:10000-42500 GCA_034096865.1 Theodoxus fluviatilis
TATATAGTCTACAAAGGCTGATAGGCCGTAACACGCCATCAATTCGATCCAATCCTCAGTTTGATGTATTCTCATCTTCTACAGAAATAGAAATAACTCTGGCACACCAAACTTAGCTATGAAACTGCTCTGGCGTCACTGGGTTTTTTTTCTGGTCAAGACCGAGACTATAGCAGCAGTTAAGGCCTCGAATGGGCGATATGTTGAGGTCTTGGCTATTTGTGGAGAGGGCGAAGAAATGCGTACGTGTTCCAGCGTGGGTGGTTCCCGGGCTGTGTGACGTCAGTCGCAGCCACCAGAAGAGATGCCACGGAGAAGAGTCTTGTATCGATGCCTTTGTCCCAAATCAGGGACTACGTCCACCGATGACCTTGACACCTGGAAGAGTTCTGTGGAATTCAGAAGCTCCGCAGTTCGAATCTGCATACGTTAGAAATTTCTCCTCCTCCTCCTCCTCCTGCTCCTTCTCCTTCTGCTCCTCCTCCTCCTCCTCCTCCTCCTCCTCCTCCTCCTCTTCCTCTTCTTCTTCTTCTTCTTCTTCTTCTTCTTCTTCTTCTTCTTCTTCTTCTTCTTCTTCTTCTTCTTCTTCTTCTTCTTCTTCTTTTCTTCTTCTTTTCTTCTTCTTCTTTTCTTCTTCTTTTCTTTCTTTTTTTTTCTTCTTCTTCTTCTTCTTCTTCTTCTTCTTCTTCTTCTTCTTCTTCTTCTTCTTCTTCTTCTTCTTCTTCTTCTTCTTCTTCAAGCTCGATATCTTTGTTTGTAAAGGATTATGTTTCTCAATCTCCTTCTCCCCCCATTCCCCGCCCCCCCACCCCACCCCCAGCCGCTCCCAGCCCCCCCCCCCCCCCCCCCCCGCAGCACCCCTCACTCCCCTCAGCACCCCACCCCCTAAAAAAACAACATTGACTCATGGTGACAGTTCTGTTTGAATTAAGAAAGTTCGGGGTTAAAATATGTTTATGTACCTTTTGTTTTTCATAAATGCTTTTGGTACTGATTAAAATGTCCAAGAAATGTTCCCAACATATTTTGTTGAACTCTTGGCTGCTGTGCTCCAAGATTCTGTGACGACTGACTTCGTAGCTTGCCATAAAGATATGAGGAAAATGACGTGCATCTAACGATGACCCCACCCCGTGCAAATCCTTCTCTGCAAAAAATAAACCCACAAACACATCGCAGGGAAGTAACAGGATCCTGTGATAATCAAAAAGACATTAAAAAATACAGCATATGCTTCCATTGCAGAAACGCAGAGATAAAAATCCATGGACACTGCATGGGAAGGGTGCGAATGTACTTCAACGCAGCATACTTCAGACAAGTGCAATTGGGCTATGGATTCCCTGGGGGTCCAGTCACGGATAGCCATTATCTCCTGGAACCGACAGTAGAAGTGTTTCCATGGTTCTTTTCCATTGAAGGAGCTTTTTGGGGTAGCTCCATTCGAGAGAGACCGAGTCCTCTCGAATTTCCCTGCCCCGGGGATAGGGTTTGGAATCAGAGTTCGAGTAGATCCTGTCCTCCTGTTGGTTATCAGAGAGAAAATAATTGTTGCCTCGATCTCCACTCTGGGTGATCATGAGGATAAGTCTTGTCAGAGCTAAACAGATTGCCTCTCTGATCGACTCCTCTCCCACTCATCCCCTGAAAAGAGAGGCGTCCAATTTCTCCTCCACGTCAGTCTTGAACGCCTGGTGCTCCTGACGAAGGTCTTGTACAGCAGACAGACACTGTCGCGTGGTTCTAACCAAGTCTGTAACTGGGACCTCTGCTTGACTGCGACTTTCTCAGGGAAGGTTTCCACGGGAAACGGGCAAGGAAGGCGCAGGGATCAAGTTACGACTTCGTCTGGTTACTTGATGAGGGGATGACTTTGCATGAGTTAGTTGCTGAACCATCTGCAAAACCCAACATTTGTCTCTGCACCCCTCCTCACCACTGGCCTTCTCATCCCTAATTGTAGGCAAGCGAAGCGAGGCAGGAAAGCCACGAGGACCAAGCTGCCAGGCAATTGGGAAGCATGCAGATTGTTGCCATGCACAGGAACAGAAGCATTGCACTGTCCAAGATACCCCGACATCCCGCTTTGGAGAGTACTTCCTTGGTGGTGGGCATGCCTAATCCAACACGAGGAGAGCTTGCACATTTGGATTTAGCAGGGGGCAATCCCAGCCGAGAATCACCACCCCTCACCGAGCCAGAATCAAGACTCGAGGCCCCGATTCTCGGAGGGTGCCTCACCCCCTCCAGCTTTACTTGGGCGCATGCGTGATGGACGATTCATTGCGTATCACCTCAAAGTCATCAGTAACTCTCAAAGCGAGTTCACCATCCATCTTACACTTTTCCTTTCCAAGTGGCCATGAAAGAGTCATACTGACGCAAATGAGTCCATGCCTGATCCTCAAAATCTCCAACAAAGCCAAAGGACACGCCAGCCATGCAGTCAGAGCATCAGCACATATAACTGAGGCATTGGTTTCCTCCTGCAGATCCGTCAGGGTAAAATTCCTCCGAATAAGGACAACTGGCGGAGGGGCTGACATGCTGGAACTTTTAAGATAAGATAACTGCAAGATGGCTTCAGGTTTCGTAGTAAGATGTTTTTATGTCAATACTTTTTTTTAAACCCTAGGTTTGTTAGTTAATCAGTTATTCAGCAAAATAACTCAAAACGATAAAAACGGATCCTAATGAAAATTGGTGGAAGGTCAGGGATTCTCCCAAATAAGAATCCAATGTATTTTGGAGGTAATATGGTGTCTCGTTTTGGAATTACGACCACAACGATACATTTTATTGCAAATCAGTTTAATCACGAAGTTGATGACGTCGAACTATTGAAGACATCGTCGTATGCGTTCTGCACTCAGAAATTGCTATCAGCCAATAGAATGAACCAAACTTCGTAGCGTCAGGCCTGGATAGCCGAAAATCCTGCTTTAATTAAATATACATTTCATGGAATAAAACGTGTGGCTTTCTTGAGGCTGGTTGCGCTCTCAGTGTTCGCTAGACTAGTGTGACAATTTGTCGTGGTGAACAACTGCGAACACTTTCACAGGTAGTGTTATACCGAGTAATTCTAAAGGCTGAACACGTAACAACATACGACTCGAAACATCGACCAAGTTAGCAAATCTCCATGTGTACATTGAAAGATTTTTGGCCAGAGCCAGAGGGCTTCATCTATTACTTCACTGATTCCATAAAATCATAAAATAAACGCAACGGTCCAATCTCAGGTTCACGGTACAGCTAGAGAGCGAGTGCACAAGGGTCGCATCTATAGTGCGCACGGTACCACTGAATTTGCATTTTGATGTAGTGGCAAACAACTTGGAAGCATACATAAGAGTTTGGGAAAACAACATGCTTCCAGGTTCGCGGATTCCGGGGATTCCGTGAATAATGCAGCCATATTTATAATATCGCAGTCAGCAGCCACCTACGAGCTCGTAACTGACAGAAAATGTGACACTACTCGTCCTAAAACGTTTCTTTCGTAATCTACTTATTTTTCATCCAGATATGACACTCTCCAAAGCGAATAGAAAAGTACGAAAATTCTAATAAATGTGGGAAAAGAGCTAGGCCTAAGTAGAGTCGTTATCGTCTCCGTGATTGGCGGAGCCGACGAAATCCCGCATGACTATTAATAGGTACCACATTTAGGAACGCAACCACATATAGTCCGTGACACCGGCCCATCACGCATGTGTTACTTCCCAAAAGGGTTGCAACATTGTTGTCTATTTTGGAGATAAACTTACTCTCTCATTCATTTGCATGCCTTGCTTTCTCAAGGAAGACACGAAGTTGGATAGTATGTCAAATTTCTATTTAAATCGGATCACCAGAGTCTTCATGCAAAACATGCAAAATCAAATCCTAAATTACTTCTTCATTGATTAGCAAAATTTAAAATGACCAGCCAGTATCAATTCTTAATAAAGTTACGATAATTGTTCATCTTCATTCAGGATGAAAAGGAGAGAGTTCAATGTTCACTATACACGGAGTTCTCAGTGTCAGAGAGAGTTCAGTTCTTGACAAAGTTTATCAGACGATTACAAAACACGTGGGGACAGAGGGGGGACAGGTTTCATTGTCTACTCATCACTGATGACATTTGCAGACTCGGGTCAGGAGATCTTCGGCCCCGGAGAGTGGGAAAGCAGTGTTATCATTCTTCTGGCGAGGAAGTTTTCTCAGAAGTTGCCTCGCCTCCACTGAACCACCGCCAGCCGTCGAGGCAATGACGGGAGTCGAGCATGTCTGGTTCCCTCCAGGGATTGGCACCGACTGACTATCGTCAGCAATGTGTAGAAAGCGTCCCAGCCCCTGCTGTTCATAACAACATTCCTCCGAGCACCAGGGGTCTGTGAGACCACTACCCCAGGAAGCATGGAACCTCTGGAGAAAGGGTTCACATGGATATCCTATCTTGCTGGCCACTCTCTCCAATTAGTTCCCTCAGTCCCCTCTTCCTCGTTATCTACTGAGTCCCAAAGATATTTATCAGGTTCACCACCTGCAACTCCTACGGGGTGGTCAGCTCTTTATTTATCACACATGCTTTTAAATGAAAAACGCGAAAGAATACAACACGAACGAATGAGTCCATCAAAACTGGCAACCAGCAATGGCTTGAACGACATGCATGGAAACCAGTAAGTCACTGTGTGGTAAATATCACTGGAAGTCACTCTTTCCATGCCGTCCTTAAGAGCACCTGTCGCGGCGGCGGCCTGCTGGTTTTCTTGACAACCCTGTCACGCTGGGAAACAGCTGCTTTGAGACGGCTTGAATGACCGCTGATTCCTCGGGCATCTATTGAGAATGGCTGCAGGCTGGTCTTGTTAACTGATTTACGATGCCCCATGCTATCAGGAGACGACGACTGGAGGGATGGAGTGGGGTGGGTTGTTTTTTCGATGCCGCTAGACTCTGAAATTTCGCGCGTCAGAGCACTGCTTTCTTCTTTGCAGGTGCAAGATCAGTTTTTCATCTTCTCCTCAAATTTATTTCCAAAAGATCTTCCAGAGTAGCCTCCTTGTTAGGTGATGGCGGAGAAGCTTTGGCAGTCTCTGTACGTGAAAACAAATGAGAAAAAAACAAAGCTTGAGAGGAAGTATCTGGAATGGCGGACAGGGCTTTTGCCACCTTGCCATTTGTGCGACTTGTGGGATCATAGTGTTGTGAAGGTTCCAGAACAAACGGGAACATTGTAGCGCAATCAGACTGTTTACATCAGCCTCTCAGCTAGGTCGTTGCTTGGTCACGTGGTTGAGTAGAGCTAAATTTGTCTTGGCTGTGTCAGGTGACGTCAGTCGATTTCCAGCTCGAGCGTGAGAGTATATTCAACTTCGTTCTGGCAGGTTCTGGAATCTGTTTATGGGTATATAAGCCCGACAGAGAAACACACACGAGAGAACAGATATGACGGAGTTAAGGTGAGAACTAAACTAGAGGATAAACGAGTCCTCCTTTGTAAGGAGTGAGTCCTCTGTGGCATTGCGCATAGAGTGAAGTTGTTATGACGATATTGTTTACCGATTGTTACCGCTGTGTATCGACCAGTGCGTGAATAAAAAAATTTGAAAACGATCAACGGAGTTTGTGAACTTTGACTTCCCGGCGCAAGCTTGGAGAACCTCCATACAACAGGATATTGCATGAGAAGAGTGCAACAATAGCATCATAACTTGGTGGGGCACTGGCACGGGATTCTCGTGCAACATCAGGAGCAACAATAGAGGAATTCGCGACATCAATATCAGTGGAATCCAAAGTTGAAATATTGTAATTCTATCTCTGCCTACCCCTTCTTCTGTGATTTTCCGCCCGCTGCTGGTCTCGTCGCCTCTGAGCAGGTGTTTTACGTCTCCAGCAGATGCTGCCCGTGGTGCTTGTGAACAATGGCCGACCATCACTTTGCCTGAATATTAGCACCACTACGGTGTTTCTGCGTTCCCTGTCCACCTTCCTTGAAGTAAGCTCCTTCATCCCAAGCAGAGAAGATAGCAGAGTCTCCAGGGCAGCTGGAAGTCCAGCGACTGGCGGGGTGTCCTTCTCTTGGAGAAAAACGCTCGAGCGGACCAGAGCTGACGGGAACGCGTTTTGCCGGCGCGAGCTCTAGTCGCTGAATCGAGGGCGTCTGTGTGTGCCTGTGCGTGTGTGTGTGTGCGCGCGCGCGCGCGTAAGTGCGTGCGTTCATGCGTGCGTGCAGGCATGAGTGTCTATGTGAGTGTGTGGGAAGCAGGGGGGTGGGGGTGGGGGGGGTGGGGGTGGGGGGGTGCTGGGGGAAGGGTGGTGGTGAGGAGGAATGATATTATTTTGCGCTAATACCTCAAAGCTGAGCTTTCAGATGATGATGGCGAGTGGTTACCGCCGACTGCAGAATGTAGCGGCAGCAGGCTGGAGAGGAAGTAGCTGACACTTTCACACAATTACCAGTCACTCACCATAAACTAGGTAAATGCGTGTGTTGGAAAATCGCACAGGAACTTATCAGAAGACACAATTTCCTCCGCTGTCTTTTTTTGCGGTAACAGTTTACAGTACAGGAAATTGATTGGTAAAAGGTGCACGTTTTGCCTGAAGACTGTCGCCTTTTTTGTTTATATTCCTCAAGAGATTTTTTTGTGTTTCCCTTTTTTGTTGTTTCACTCGATCGTTGTCACCCAAATCCCAAAATGAAGACACACACACACACACACACACACACACACACACACACACTCACACACACACAAAATCCCAAAACCCCCTAAAAAAGAAAAGAAAAGAAAAGAAACACAACCACAAAACCAACAAACATTAAGAACAAAGAAAAACATATTAAGCTGGATCAAGTTAAACGAACGGAATGTTATTGAGGGGTCTGTCGATTGCTTTTTAGTGAAACAGACTTTAACTCTATGAGTGTCAGAGATTGAGAAAATCTACTGTAAGAGCTAGTGTGTATGCGTGCGTGCGTGTGTGTATGTGTGTGTGTGTGTGTGTGTGTGTGTGTGTGTGTGTGAGAGAGAGAGAGAGAGAGAGAGAGAGAGAGAGAGAGAGAGAGAGAGAGAGAGAGAGAGAGAGAGAGAGAGAGAGACTCATATAGTGTATAGAGGCCGATCGCTCTTTACAATTTAACATGCACTATACAAGGTGAATGACTGCTAACATACAAGCAGTGGCTGCTTCCCTCTCGGTGTTTCATTTCATGGTAGATGTACTTAGCCATTTTTTTGTGGTTATATTATTTGAATTGAACATGAGTTGCAAGAAGTCAGTTCCGGCGTCTAAATGTCTTCATGGGAGGGGTTTTCTACTGTTCATCGTCTTCACTTTCATAAGAAAATGGACATTGAGAGAGAGAGACAGAGAGATACAGAGACAGAGACAGAGAGAGACAGAGACAGAGAGAGACACAGACAGAGAGAGAGAGAGAGAGACAGAGACAGACAGAGAGAGACAGAGACAGAGAGAGACAGAGACAGAGAGAGACAGAGAGAGACAGAGAGAACGAACGAATGAACGATTTTATTTCAGGGGCCATCGGCCCATTTGAATTATATGTACAAAGGAGAAAAACAAAACCTAAACGACACAACTTGCACACGGAATGTATAGTAGTTGTGTCAGCAGCCCTCACTTCAAAATGTGTGCAAGTTGGATACAATATTAAGTGTAGGTAGCCAGTGTCTCCTCTCTGAGCTTCAGGGCTTAGAATATATACATAGATACATCTTTTATTTTCTTCAGATTGGTACCATTCATAAGATTGTAACAGTTTCTGTTCGAAGTTGGATGTACATATTTTGCAATGTATCTTCCTCTAATTTTGTCGTAAGCACCACAATCCAACACGAAGTGTTTCTCGTCTTCTACTTCATCACAAAATGGACAGGGAAGATCTCTCCTTTCATTGTGGTTATAACGTTGATTAATTCCCAAGTTATTTATACCAAATCGGAAACGGATGAGAGTATCTCTGAACTTCTTGATATTAAGAAACCTCAGGTACCGTTCTTGAAAGTGCCTATTCTTGAAGGAAGCATACCAAGAATATCTGTCACTGTTACAATGTCTTTCATCCCATGACTGAAGATAGCAATCACACAATCTTTGTTTCAGCCGTTTTAGAAAACTCCTTTCGTTACCTACGCCACCATTTAACAATAGATATATGCAAAACCCAGTTTTGATAAAGTATCTTTCACCATACAAAGCCAGTTTTTGTTTTCAGGCATATTGGAATTGAGTAGCATAGCATATGCCTGTTTAGGTAATCTTAGTTGTGACATTCTTGACAATCTTAACCAATATTTAATAACTCTGATAGTACTTTTAATAACAAGTAGAAATCTACCAAGGTCGCCATATATGGACTTAGAATTGAGCCCGAGAAACCTCTTGCATGCGAACACATGGACTCTTTCGATTGATGTTTGGTTTCTAAGACCCCATATTTCGGCACCGTATAACAAAGATGATTGCACCTGGGCATCAAAGAGTTTGAGGAAAACTTTTGGATTAATATTGTGGAGCGACCACATTGCTTTCATAATCTGAACATTTTTTTGTTTGCCTTTGATGGATGCTTCTTCGACTGACGCACTTTCTGACAGCTTCGTGGTAATTATGCAGCCTAAGTATTTATACCTATTTACCACTTCTATCCTCGTTTGGTTGAGATGCCATTTTTCGCCCTCTGCTAAATATCCCCCTCTTCTGAACATCATCACTTTAGTTTTGTCAGAGTTCACTTGTAGTCCAAGGCCCGCTGATACGCATGCTAGAGAGTTGATTTGATTTTGTAGCCCAGTTGGCGTAGTAGACACCAGGGCAATGTTATCAGCAAAAAGTAGGGAAAATACCTCACTAGTGCCCGGAAGCATCTGCACTCCGTGCTTACCATGCGCTCGGACGTAGTCAGCCACAGTGTTCATGTAAATAAGGAAGATGGAAGTGCTCTCTTTGGCCCCCTGTTTTGAGAGAGAGAGAGAGAGAGAGAGAGAGAGAGAGAGAGAGAGAGAGAGAGAGAGAGAGACAGACAGACAGACAGACAGACAGACAGACAGACAGACAGACAGACAGACAGACAGACAGACAGACAGACAGACAGACAGACAGACAGACAGACAGACAGACAGACAGACAGACAGACAGACAGACAGACAGACAGACAGACAGACAGACAGACAGACAGACAGACAGACAGACAGACAGACAGACAGACAGACAGAGGGAACTGAACTGGTTTATTGAGGTCCTCAATCGGCCCATTGCATTTCCATGTCGATGGGAAATCTCGTACATCAGGACTTCCGGTTCAGCCGCTGCATGAGTCGGACGTGCTTAGGCTGAGCTCCGCTCAAACCGTCCCCAGCCACTTTGACTTGCTGCAGAAGTGCTCCCTCAATGGCCACGAAGAGGAATCTTTCGGGCGATCCTGAAACCTTGCCTCAACAGAGGAAAAAGATGTCGAGAGATGAAGTTTCACACGACGCTGAGAGCAGCCCCGCAAACGAAGACGTGAATTGCGCTCTGCACGATTTGCCTGAAACCAGCGAACTGAAAAGCTTGCTCAAGGCGGCAATTGAGTCAATGACATCGCGCTTTGAGCACCTCGAGAGGCGAATCCTGACTACAATTGATGCGCGCATGGACAGATTTGAGGCGCGTTTATTTGATATGGAAAGGAGAGCGGATTGCCTTCAGCAAGAGCTGATCAAAACCAGGGAAACGTGCGAAGAGAGGAGCAGATTCGCTGACTCACTCTCACGACGATGTGACGAAATTAAGAGCACCCTGGATGAGCAGGAGCAGTACCAAAGACGAGAAAACATCCGGATTGTTGGACTCCCCGAAAAAAGAAACGAGAAGACAGACGAATGCGAGAAGGTGGTGCAGGATTTTTTCATGAAGGAACTGGAAATCACCAGCGCAGTGGAAATCTCTGTAGCCCACCGACTTGGGAAGCCCAGGGAAGGACAGAGCCGCCCAATCATCTGCCGCCTTGTGAAGCGCAGCGACAAGTCCGTCGTGCTGAAAGGCCGCAGGAAGCTTCGGGAGAAGAAGTCCAACATCTACCTGTCCGAAGACTTGACAGCCAGCAACCAGCGCCTCCTCAGGGACTTGAAGCAGGATGAGCGAGTCGCTAAGGTGTGGAAATTCAATTGTGCGGTGAAAGTGGAGGGTGATAACGGACAGAAACTGTTCGGAGTAAGAGTGTGGAGCAAGTGAGAGAACTCTTCAACCGCTACAACGGAAGATGGTCGGGCCTTTTCTCTAGCTGCGATCGAATCTGTAAGTGTAAGTAGTATTCTGGTTTGATTCTCTCTTCCTCATGTCTCTTGCAGTATGCCCGAGTAATGCCCCGACCCCAGGGAGGGCACGCGAGTTTGCCCAGGCTACGAGTAGAAGCCGAATAAAATCATACTAAAATTACTGAGGGCTCTTACCGAAGTCACTCATAGACGCTTTCGCTTGTATATCGTTTCATCCATGCACCCCGACAGACGGCGATGCCGCCTTTCATATGCTCACCCAACCAATCCAATTGGTTCCCCGGGGGTGAGCACTAATCGGTGATTTGACAGGTCGACAGCCCACCAAGAGAGTTAACTCGGAGCGCTTCCTACCACACTCTTCCCCGTTTTTTTCGTATGCCCCCAGGATATTTTCCATGGCCGGGGGATGGGGATGGCGCTCGTTTCCTACACGGTCGACCTGCCCTTTCCAGAGGTGGCAAAAGTTGAAAAAGAGCAAGGGGACGAAAATAATACAAAGCCATGAAGCAAATTAAGAGCGAGAAGAATGGCCACTTGGAGAACTACTGTGAAGCAGCAGAGACAGACTCATAACCAGATAAACTAAAGTTTTACATGAGTAAAGGATGACCAGACAAGAATTATTGATGCTCGTAGCTTACTAATTCTTGGAAACCTAAATTTGGATGTGATGGCATAGACATAGCCCAGCTTCATGCTCATCACATACCTATGCTGCTTCCTACTTCCCCCCTCTCCAAAGAGAAGAGTCCCGTCTACATCTGGAAAAACTGGCGGGCATTCTCAATGGACAATCGCAGGATATCAACCCGCCTTGCTTCGCAGATTTTGGACACCTTGCTCGAGATCTCATCCAAGAGATAGGGAGTGGAGAAACCCTTCTTCAGACGGATCGGGCAGTCCGTCTCCAACAGCAGTCTCGATGAAGGGATGGCTCGAATGCCTTCTTCCTGATCCGCGGTACAGCGTCTCAATACAGAGACCGCCCACTCTGAAATAGGTGTTAGGGAAGATCTGCTACCATTGATGCATTTCCTTTGGTGAGCCCTGGAAGAAGTGCACCTGCACACGCTGTTGTGCGGGAAGTTCCTCAGAGAGAATCTTCAGAAGGAGAGAAAGTACGTCTCCCTGAGACGTCTCTCAGCAGTGAATTTGCAGAGGACGAGTGGAGATTAGATCTCTGAGTCCTGACTAAATGATTCTCAGAGCCACCTTCTGCTCCTCCAAGGTAGCAGGTTTGGTCTCATCCAACCCGACCTCACCAAAAGCCACAACCTTGGGTAGTTCCGACAGCTCCCTGAGGCGTCGAACCACTTTGTCTGGTTCCGCGAGTACTTCCTTGGCATACTTTGGGTGTAAGCCAAGGGCAATACCGAGTCGCGGGTCCCTCCGGATATCCCGGCGCCAGGCCTGCTGGTGCCTGAGCATATGCTGGTGCGTACCCGGATCGCAGAATGAAGCTACCGCATACTCAATATCCACCTGGGGACGATCCAGGAGCCCATTGGCCCTCCGTGTCAGGGACAGCACGGTCTTCACGTCGCTCCTCCAAGGAGATTCCTGCACACACTTCCGTGCTTCCCGGTCCAACCGGTCCAGGTGAAAATGTGCATCCACCCCCTTCAACCTGTTCAAACGTGTCCGGGGCTTCGGGAATTGCTTAGGTTCTAGGGTGGGTGTGGGACGTGGCGCGGATGCCACCGCCTTGGCATAACTCATCCTCTCGTTCCACCTTTAAGAGGCCCCTCGGATACACTTTCCCCGCTTGCAAAAATTTCGCCGGAGCGCACCTGTAGCCAGGGAAACAGCTACCTTCCGAAGGGCGGGAGGCTCCAAGCTCTCCCGTGCATCGACCCTTGGTGCCTCCCCGTTTGCAGCTGGTTTACTCCTGCAAGGTGATAAACGAGAGGGGTTTAGGCCCTACATCCGTCAAGGAGTCAGGCACGCCGGTCACAGAGTTCCGGACCCCTGGGTCTCCAACTCCTAAAGAGAAAACCGATCGCGGAGACCTCCAGACGGCCTGGTTTCCTACCTGCTCGCCGGCCCACAGAGCGGCCTCCAGCGTAGCCACGTCGCTTCCCGAGGCGGAGAAAGCGACTATTTTTGGTGACAGGGAGATGAGTGGCTCCACCTCCATCTCCACAGGGGGATCAGCTGGAGTTGCGAGAATGGCAGTTGCGGGCTGTTCCAAGGCCGCCGTGCTGGCAGTGGCGACCGCCGTGGCGCTCGTGCTGGTGACAGTGGCGGTTGCGGCGGGGTTGCAGGTCGCAGGAGTGGGTCTGGGCCGTGGGGTCTGAGACAACCGTTCCCCGGCATCCATCAAAACTCCCCGCTCTGCTGGGGTGAGCTGCCCCCACACGGCGTTGGGGAGATACCCTTGGACGGGCAGATACCGCAATATCTCCTCCGGCTTGCGGTCGCGCGGGAGGGTCCCTGTGCTATGCAGCCTCGGCCTCTCCCGCCTCTGTGACTGCGGAGCTGGCCGGCCCGCCAGGCGCTGCTCCAGACGGGGTCGGCGCTCCAAGCGCCCCTGGTACTGGGTATTCGCCTCCAAGGCGCCCTGGTTCCACCGTCGAGCTGCTCGTCCCCTTGGGTCCGACGGCACGCGGCCACGTTCCCGACCACCAGATCGACGACGAGGGGATGGGGACGCTCTACGCCGTCGTGAGCCCCCGGCCTCAGGTCTTGACGGCCGGCGGGACCGCAGTCCGGCGTCCCGGGGACGGAGACCCAGCGCCCCGGTTCTCGCCATTAGGTCGAATTCGCGGAACTCCTGCTGCGCCTGATGCCCTGCCAACTGCAGGAGGGCAAACAGCTCCCTCCAGTGTAGCAACAGCCCAGCTGTGCTCAAGGGGGTCAGGCTCAGGGGCCTATCTGGCCTTGAGTGCCCCCAGTGCCTCAGCAGGTCCTCGCAGGTGATGGCCTCCCTCCGGCTAATCGAGGTCCCCCTGGGAATGGAGCGCTCCACCAGGGTTGCCAGCCGGAACAACGACCCATCAGGGACGTTCAGGTGCCCTGCCACCATCATTAATGCTCCAAGCATTTCAAGGAGGGATCTGTCAAAAAACTGAGGGGGGGGGGGGGGGGGATGCGCCTGGATGGCGTGTTCCCGCAGGTCCCGAACTTGCCTCCCCCCACATAGGTTGCAGGTCGCCCCACTTCCATGAGCCTGTCGTGACATCTGCAAAGAGACAACTTTTACGGTCGATCCCTGTGCTGCTCACAGTCGGGGCAAACAAAGAACTCTGCGGCTTGGGCTGCCTCAGGAGTGATCCCTACACATCGGGGGTGGAACCATTCGTCACAAGAGTCGCATGCCATCATCAGCTGCACGTCATCTGGTCCACGACAGCGGCAATACAACGGCCTGTCCGACAGCTCTACAACGGCCTGTCCGACAGCTCTGCGGAACTCATCTGAAAGAAAAGTAATTTGCGACGACCCGTCCGAGGTCGCCTTCCCTGGCTGTTAGTCTCCCACCGGTGTATCCAGATCCTTCCCCGACAGCTGACTCCGTAATCTCCGGATCCATAGAGGCAAGGGGTCGTACAGGCCCCTTCGCAAGCGGTCACAGTGGACGTGAAGTGGCCGAGTGGTTAGCGCGCTGGACCTACAGCCGCTTGCGGCCAGTGGGTGCGGCGTTCGAAGCTGCGCGGTCCCCAGAATTGCATCCTTGAGCAAGATGCTTAACTCCCATTGCTTCTCCCCACCCAGGAGTGAAACCGGGTACCAAATGGCCCTCTTTAGGGCTACCAAACGGCCCTCCTCAGGGCCTCTCCCCAGGTCCTTCGGATGAGACCTTAATAAACCGAGGTCTAGTGTGTGATACGCATTCACAACATCAAAATCACGCACTATAAAGATCCTGACGCTCATGTCCTCAACGGGTGGGTGTTGGCCACAGTAAAAACACCCAGCACGCACAATTTCTCCTTTGTGGAAAACAGTGTGCCAGCGCCCTTGGCAGCAGGAGACTGGTCTCATTGACTTGAGACACTACACACTGAGAGACAGCCTCAACATCGGCTTAAGCGCCTTGAGCATGCTGCCAGCATGGATACGTGCGCTATACAAGTAGACATCATCATCATCATCACCACCCACCTCCTCCTGGAAGAGGCAATAGTGCAAAGCACTGAGGAAAGGATTTCCGTAACCACATACGCTCCCATCCACAATGGGGCTAGATTTTTGTATTGGTGAATCTTCCTGGCCGAGTTTGCCAGGAGGACTGCATCACCTACCTCGAACGCATTCGGAGTTGCGTGAAGGTCATAGTCACGCCTTTGCTGCTGCTGTCGGTCGTGTATAGCATTCCTGGCTATGGCGTGGGCTTGCTGTAGCTCCTGCCGAGTCTTTTTCCACACAGCTTTCTAAGGAATGTGCAGGATCCGACACGCCCATCATCAAATGCATGGGTTGCTTAACTTCTCGGCTGAGCATGAGGAAGTTGGGCGTGTAACCGGTAGAGTGGTTGACTGTTGCTCGCATTGCTCCCGCCATCATCTGTAGACGGTCGTCCCAACAAGCATGTCTTTCTTTCAAGGTGCACCGCACCATCTGGAGGAGTGTACTATTCATCCTCTTTACCTGACCATTTGCGCTGGGGTGATAGGGAGTCGTCCTTTTCTTGACGATTTCCAGCAGTTCACAAAACCGTGAAAAAAGCTGGCTCGTGAAGTTGGCTCCCTGGGGCTGGTTGCTCAACAATCAGTTATCGGCTAGCTGTCAGCTAATACGCTACCTACCAGCTAAGTTTGCGCCGGATAGCTTAACTGGGTTGCTCGAGCGCCAGTTTGACTAACTGACAGCTAAGTTAGCGGGAAGATTTTAGAGGTGGTCGGAGCAGCTCTAAAGTCCCTTAGTTGGGAGGTAAACATGGCGACGACCATTCGCCAGATTTTTCGTCAGCGATATCAGGGACAAAATCGGGTGTATCGAGATCGCTTTGATCCTTTTGTGGAGTTCGATGACGTAAATCTTCACCAGCTGTCGCGTGCCGGTAAAACACACACAGAAGTATGTTATTATTGAGGTTTTCAACAAAACCTTTTGCCACACTTGGGGACACAACAATTAAACAAATAAATAAAGGACACTGGAGGCGAAAAGGATAATTAAACAAAATATTTAATAACAATGAACAAGCAAACACCCAATCCAAAAATGCCCCCACAACAACAATAAGACAAGAACTTCACTCACATGAACGAGCGAAAACACACACCCACAAAACCAACACCTCTTAATAACTTGAGCTTCAAAGAGGGTGAGCGACTGCCCTCAACAGGCGCAGGCTCCCCGCGAGCACGTGAGAGAAAAGACACAAATTCAGACAATCTACCCCCCCCCCCCCCTCGGGTTCAAAGTGCAAAGTCACTCCCCCCTCAACGGGGCACAGACAGAGACAGAAGGGCACAGACAGAGACAGAAGGGCACAGACAGAGACAGAAGGGCACAGACAGAGACAGAAGGGCACAGATAGAGACAGAAGGGCACAGACAAAGACAGAAGGGCACAGACAGAGACAGAAGGGCACAGACAGAGACAGAAATGCACAGACAGAGACAGAAGGACACAGACAGAGACAGAAGAGCACAGAGACAGAAGGGCACAGACAGAGACAGAAGGGCACAGACAGAGACAAAAGGGCACAGACAGAGACAAAAGGGCACAGACAGAGACAGAAGGGCACAGACAGAGACAGAAGGGCACAGACAGAGACAGAAGGGCACAGACAGAGACAGAAGGGCACAGACAGAGACAGAAGGGCACAGACAGAGACAGAAGGGCACAGACAGAGACAGAAGGGCACAGACAGAGACAGAAGGGCACAGACAGAGACAGAAGGGCACAGACAGACACAGAAGGGCACAGACAGAGACAGAAGGGCACAGACAGAGACAGAAGGGCACATACAGAGACAGAAGGGCACAGACAGAGACAGAAGGGCACAGACAGAGACAGAAGGGCACAGACAGAGACAGAAGGGCACAGACAGACACAGAAGGGCAGAGACAGACACAGAAGGACACAGACAGACACAGAAGGGCACAGACAGAGACAGAAGGGCACAGACAGAAATAGAAGGGCACAGACAGAGGCAGAAGGGCACAGACAGAGACAGAAGGGCACAGACAGAGACAGAAGGGCACAGACAGAGACAGAAGGGCACAGACAGACACAGAAGGGCACAGAGATAGAAGGGCACAGACAGAGACAGAAGGGCACAGACAGACACAGAAGGACACAGACAGAGACAAAAGGGCACAGACAGAGACAAAAGGGCACAGACAGAGACAGAAGGGCACAGACAGACACAGAAGGGCACAGACAGACACAGAAAGGCACCGACAGAAGTTCACAGAGACAGAAGGGCACAGACAGAGACAGAAGGGCACAGACAGAGACAGAAGGGCACAGACAGAGACAGAAGGGCACAGACAGACACAGAAGGGCACAGACAGAGACAGAAGGGCACAGACAGAGACAGAAGGGCACCGTCAGAGACAGAAGGGCACAGACAGAGACGGAAGGGCACAGACAGAGACAAAAGGACACAGACCGAGACAGAAGGGCACAGACAGAGACAGAAGGGCACAGACAGAGACAAAAGGGCACAGACAGAGACAGAAGGGCACAGACAGAGACAGAAGGGCACAGACAGACACAGAAGGGCACAGACAGAGACAGAAGGACACAGACCAAGACAGAAGGACACAGACAGAGACAGAAGGGCACAGACAGAGACAGAAGGGCACAGACAGAGACAGAAGGGCACAGACAGAGACAGAAGGGCACAGACAGAGACAGAAGGGCACAGACAGAGACAGAAGTGCACAGACGGACACAGAAGGGCACAGACAGAGACAGAAGGGCACAGACAGAGACAGAAGGACACAGACAGAAACAGAAGGGCACAGACAGACACAGAAGGGCACCGACAGAAGTTTACAGAGACAGAAGAGCACAGACAGAAGGGCACAGACAAAGACAGAAGGGCACAGACAAAAGACAGAAGGGCACAGACAGACACAGAAGGGCACCGACAGAAGTTCACAGAGACAGAAGAGCACAGACAGAAGGACACAGACAGAGACAGAAGGACACAGACAGACACAGAAGGGCACCGACAGAAGTTCACAGAGACAGAAGGGCACAGACAGAGAGGCGGGGGCACAGACAGAGACAGAAGGGCACAGGCAGAGACGGAGAGGCACAGACAGAGACAGAAGGACACAGACAGAGACAGAAGAGCACAGGCAGAGACAGAAGGGAACAGACAGAGACAGAAGGGCACAGAGACAGAAGGGCACAGGCAGAGACAGAAGAGCAAGTCACAACTTGTAAGCACTAGCCGATGTGCCGGCTGTAAGTAGGTGGCCGTAACATCTCAGTCCTTCCATTAGCGTGGCCAGACCCCCAGCAGACCACACTGTGTACTCACTGCTGCAGGTGCGAGCTGCAGATGGGCAACTGTAAGGACAGGGGCTGTCTGAATGGAGGTACGTGTCAGGGAAATACCTGCGCCTGCACCTGCGAACACACAGGTAAGAATCCGGAGTGGAGCTGGTGATACCACTCTGCAGTATATCTACATTTAAAATATGCATTTATCTTACACTGCATTCCAATACAATACAATAAATACAATACAAAACAAAACAATACAATTCAATACAATATAATACGATAACACTTTATCCCTCCAGGTTTACTGGAGGTCCTACAGACTTTATCCCTCCAGGTTTACTGGAGGTCCTACAGACTTTATCTGTGTGTCAGCCTGTGAGTCCCAACTTAACGGCTGGTTTCTCAAACACTACTGGACGGATTTCCTTGACATTTTGCACACTTACTGGAAGTTAGGTCCGATTGAATGTATCAAATTTTCAGAATCCTGGGCCCGTATTCACAACGGCGATTTATCTTTTTAACACTCGATTTATCCCCTAGCCCCGCGTTATCTTGATTGTTAGATAAGGTACGCTCGTCAGAGGATCCTAGGTTGCGCTTTGCTATATATACTGGTTTCCAGCCAAGGGAGAGCGGAACAGGCAGTTGGAATCGTCTGAGTTTAGAGATAAATCGGGGTTAAAATATATCGCCGATAAATCGCCGTTGTGAATACGGGCCCAGGTTTGAAAGAAAAGTGATTTTTTAAGGTCGTAAACTAGAAAACAACCCCCTAAACTGTCCATTGACGGAATGGCGAAATGCAAAATGTGTGACGTGATCATTTTACGGCAAATAACATGACGTAATTTTATCTGTATGTCTGTCTGTCAGTCCCGACTTAACGGCTGATATCTCAAAATCTGCTGGGCGGATTTCCTTAACATTTTGCACACTTACTGGAAGTTAGGTCTGATTGAATGTATCAAATGTTCAGAATCGAGGTTTGAAAAGAAAGTGATTTATTTAGGTCATAAACTCGAAACACCCCCCCACCCCCACCCCCCCACTCAATTGTCAGTTGACGGAATGGCGATATTTCAAAGCCTTTTCCTTCACTCCCGTCGCCAGCAGCATTTCTCACACGCTGTACGAGCGCTCACCAATTACATAAATAGTTTTTGTGATCCTCCCCAGAAAAATAAATCGCCTTTGCTTTAAAAAAATACCGTTTTACAGTCAAAATGTTCCACCCGCGTAGCCGCTCCAACTCTTCTAACAGCCACTCCGTCTGAGCGCAACAATAGTGACTACCAAGTTCTGTTCACATGGCCTAATGGCAGTGAATGGATATTAAACTTGGCAGAAATAGACCTTGAGTATCCTAAAATGTACAAGACCACTCATATTTTATGAACATTCATCCATTTTTCTACAATTTACAGTGCAAAATACCAACCGAGGGACTTTACGGAAAAGAACGTTATAATTGCTTTACAAACACCTAATCATGTCAGTTCCTGAATAGCACATCTGGTGGAGCGTTGGACTATTGTAACGTTAGGTGATGCGTGAACGGGTTCGAATCCGCGCTGACACTTATTTTCCTCTCTCTTTTTTTTTTGAGGTTGCGGGTTCGAACTCGACCTCTTTTTGTGTTTTTTTGTGTGTTTTCCCCCTCTTTTCTCGAGAGGTTGCGGGTTCGAACCTGATCTTTAAAAAAATGTTAAATGCCAAAACCTGGAGGTGCAGCGCCAGTGGTTTTTATCTGTGTGTCAGTCTGTCTGTCAGTCTCAACTTAACGGCTGATTTCTCAAAAACTACTGGACGGATTTCACTGACATTTTGCACACTTACTGGAAGTTAGGTCCGATTGAATGTATCAAATTTTCAGAATCGCGGTTTGAAAAAAAGTGATTTTTAAGGTCGTAAACTCGAAAGCACCTCCCTAAAATGTCAATTGACGGAATGGCGAAATGCAAACTGTGTGATGTGATCATTTGACGGCGAATAACATGATGTAATTTTATCTGTATGTCTGTCTGTCAGTCCCGACTTAACGACTGATATCTCAAAAACTTTGGAACGGATTTCCATGACATTTTGCACACTTACTGGAAGTTAGGTCCGATTGAATGTATCAAATGTTCAGAATCGAGGTTTGAAAAGAAACTGATTTATTTAGGATGTAAACTCGAAAACACCCCCCCTCAAATGTCAGTTGACGGAATAGCCTAATCCAGATCGAGTCGAACAGAGTTATCTTTTCCTACTTTCCGCAAAACAATTGCTTCTAGGTATGTTGAACGTCTACCAGCAGACGCAAAAAAGCGGTAATACGAGAAGATTATTGATGTTGATGCGTAAGATCCGTATGAAATACCAAACAGTTCGTGGTCTGTCAACAAAAACCAGTTGCCGGACATAAACCACGCCAGGATTGTACAATATTTTGTGCTGGGCAAAATAGCATACACGTGCGAGGATTTTGCAGCGTACAACTTGTACAAGAGCTTGGGAGCATACAGGACTTTCGACTGTTGTTGGGTGCGAGAAGTGCGAAGCTACAAACCAGATGGCTGTCAGAACACAGTAGTTCCAGCAAAGGTAAATGGTCTGAAATACACTTATTTTGTTTACTCCCAGGGTAAAATCTCATCATACACCGTCCTATTTCACGGTCACTTGTAAGTTGTCGCTGCAAACGCTACAAATGCTTTACAAACACTCACTCATACGAGTTCTCCAATGGCACATTTGGTAGAGCGTTGGACTCTTGGTCATGCGTGATCAGGTTCGATTCTGTGTTGAAACGTTTTTTCTCTCTCTCTTTTCTCTCTTTTTATCGACAGGTTGTGGGTTCGAACCCGACCTGGTGTTTTGTATTTTCGCGTGTGTGTGTTTTTTTTTTCCTCCTCTTTTCTCGAGAGGTTGTGGGTTTGAACCCGATCTTCTTTTTTATGCCAAAACCTGGAGGTTCAGCGCCAGCGGTTTTTAGTAAGTCGTTTCTTCGATCAAGAGGGATACATTTGAGTGTGAAATACTTTTGGGGATTCGTGTATTCAAAGAGGGCCTCCAAAACCCTATACTTTTAATGATAATGTGCTTTTAAAGTTATTAAATGAAACCAACCAATCAAAGCTCCCGAGGCTGCTACACTGTAGCAGAAATGAAGCAGAGTGCAACGGAACGAAGGGTTAGTGTGATAAGGTGGGAGCAGTCACGTGAACAGTGATGTTTTTGCACGTGCCACTCATTTATTAGACAAACAGAAAGCACGAAAACTACATGCACGAAGACCGTGTCGAAAATGAATGTGGATACAAAGCAGCGCAAATGAGGACAGGAAATCTGAAAACTCCGAGCCGAACGGGAAAAATTAGGGCATGAAAACATAGATGAGAATGTGCGCATAGGCCTAATATCCAATGTTAAATATTGTGCTCATACAGAACGCCATAAGTTGACTTAAAACTCCAGGTGCATTCCAAGCAAATGGGGTGCATCGCCGACGTATGGTCGCCTGACACACGCTAATGGGATGAAAGCAAATTCGTCGAGAATTTCTTGTGCTACACGCTGCTTCGTAACCAAATACTCCCATTCATTTTATATTTCAGACGAGAAGTACATTTTCACGTGCTCAGGACCCACCGCGTCTCCCTACGCGATTCGTAAGAGAGGAATAACTAGGGACGCCGTGACTGGATTACGTTTACTCTAAACTGTTTTAGTGAGTTTCGTGCTTAATGGCCTCAAATAGCCTACAAGGTTGATAGGCCGTAAAATACTATCCATCCATCCATCCACCCATCACGTGCTAAGTCACTTTGCAAATGGCGCGCAAAAGCATCGAGTGATATAAACACACATATATACTCACGGACATAAGAAACGCGAAAACGTTAGTCCGCCTTGGCCATATCCCAACACGTCCGTATGCTTCATCAATGCAGAATCGGCACTCATCTGTGAACAACATACGTCCCCACTGTTGCCTGCGCCAGTTGATTCTAGCCTGAGCCAACTGGAGACGAGTCTGGCGATGACGATGAGCCAGCACTGGTCCTGGAGCTGGACGACGGTTTAGTAGCCCCTTCTCCTTGAGGCGGCGGCGCACTGTCCTGGCGCTGTCACAGGGCCTATATGTACACGTTCGCACATAGCCTTTCACTTCACTGACGAAGGAGCCTACTTGGCCCCGAATGCTCTGGAATAAATTTTTGAAGTTGGACAAAGGTCTCCAGTATTTCTTTTCTCCTCGCGTTTCTTTTGTCCGTGAGTATTTTTCTTTCTTCTTCTTCTTCTTCTTCTTCTTCTTCTTCTTCTTCTTCTTCTTCTTCTTCTTCTTCTTCTTCTTCTTCTTTTTCTTATTATTATTATTATTATTATTATTATTATTATTATTATTATTATTATTATTATTATTATTATTATTATTATTATTATTATTATTATTATTATTATTATTATTATTATTATTATTATTATTATTATTATTATTATTATTATTATTCTTATTCTTATTCTTATTCTTATTCTTATTCTTATTCTTATTCTTATTCTTATTCTTATTATTCTTATTCTTATTCTTATTTTTATTCTTATTCTTATTCTTATTTTTATTCTTATTCTTATTCTTATTCTTCTTCTTCTTATTATTATTATTATTATTATTATTATTATTATTATTATTCTTTTTCTTCTCCTTCGTCTTCAGCTTTGGCGGCGGCCGCCTTTGACGTTACAGTCGTCGCCCTTTGCATGAGCAATAACCTAAATTTCATAATGGACACACTAGTCCGACAGACACTTCGGAAGGGTTAAGTATACAACGTATGGAGCCGGGGAAACACAAACTTTTTTGTTTTTTGCTTCTATGTTCTCATTCTTCACCTGGGGCGAAGTTGCATGGGATAGGACATGTTTTCAGCATCATCATCATCATCATCATCATCATCATCATCATCATCATTATCATCATCATCATCGCGAACACCATCACGAGTTTTCATCCTTACCACCACCACCGCCGCAGCAGCAACAGCCACCACCACCACCACCACCATCACCACCAACACCACCACCACCATCACCACCACCACCACCACCACCACCATCACCATCACCATCACCATCACCATCACCACCACCGCCACCGTCGTCGTCGTCATCATCATCATTATCGCCGGCGTGGCCGCCTGTCGTCATCATCGTCATTTTGATTCCGATTTTCTGCACGACCAAACGTCAAACTCCGGACATCCACTTCAAGCTGCAACAGTGGAACACCATTTTTGTGTAGGGAAGTGTGAAGTCTCTGCCAGGGCTTCTTCCCCCACGTGCTCGCGCTGCTGTAGGGTTGCCTGATGATCGAGGTGGCTGCTGGGCTCTCAACATTGGACTGAAAGAGCTCATGAAATGAATACTGTCTCCCCCAAGAACCCAGTCTGCAGTAGCAGTTTCACTGCTTTTCCTGCCCATGCAGACTCTGTATTCCCACTATCCTCATCGGTTTGAGTTTGCCACCAAACGTGTTAATGAGTGCGTGGGTTAATTAGTACGCCTTTAAATACTGAAGTACTGGCACAAGTAGGCATGCCAAGCATCCATACCATCTTGATGCAGCACCAACTCAGATGGGCAGGTCACGTAGTTCGAATGCCAGACGATCGGTTTCCAAAGAGATTCTTCTATGATGAACTACAGGAGAGGAAACGCTGCTATGGAAGTCAAAGAAAGAGGTTTAAGGACACCCTGAAAGTTTCACTCAAGTCTGTTGGCATCGACCCCGACAGTTAGGAAAACATCGCTCAGGACTGTACACAGTGAGGTTCCTCTCTTCTTAGGGGGTCAGCACGCTGTGAGGCAGACACAACTACTGCAGCAGAGCAGCGTCGGCAAGCCCGAAAGTCGCGTGCAGATGCTCCCCGTACCAGTCAGGACATTTCCATCCCATGTCCTTATTGCAAAAAAAAACGTTCAAAGCGCGAATTTGTCTCATCAGCCACCTGCGCAGTAAGCATTGAACGTTCAAGGCAACCATTCCCTTGCCCCCGCCCCCACCCTCAACCCCTCTTGCCCCCCCCCCCCCTCAACCCCTCTTGCCCTTGGGGTGATTTTAGGTGGTCGTCATCGAAATCGACGGACAAACAAAAACAACAAATATCAATCTACACACGTGTTTCATTTCAGATACCTATATTTCAATAAAATAGATTCAGCGCACGAAGTTCTGCCAGATCTGTGATCTGACGTCACTTTTGGTCAAAACGTGATGGTGTGCGGGTAATGGTCATGCTGAAGCAACAATAGCTTCCTTGAGGCCTGTTTTAACTGAGCGACTCTTTCACCTACATCGGCGTAGCAGGAGTCTTTTCTAACCTATCAGGAAGCAGCTGTGGTCTATTTCTGCGTCCTGATTGGTTAGATAAGACTGCTACTGCGTCCTGATTGGTTAGATAAGACTGCTACTACGTCCTGATTGGTTAGATAAGACTGGTACTACGTCCTGATTGGTTAGATAAGACTGGTACTGCGTCCTGATTGGTTAGATAAGACTGGTACTGCGTCCTGATTGGTTAGATACGACTGCTACTACGTCCTGATTGGTTAGATAAGACTGCTACTACGTCCTGATTGGTTAGATAAGACTGCTACTACGCCCTGATTGGTTAGATAAGATTGCTACTACGTCCTGATTGGTTAGATAAGACTGCTACTACGTCCTGATTGGTTAGATAAGACTGCTACTGCGTCCTGATTGGTTAGATATGACTGCTACTACGTCCTGATTGGTTAGATAAGACTGCTACTACGTCCTGATTGGTTAGATAAGATTGCTACTACGTCCTGATTGGTTAGATAAGACTGCTACTGCGTCCTGATTGGTTAGATATGACTGCTACTACGTCCTGATTGGTTAGATAAGACTGGTACTGCGTCCTGATTGGTTAGATAAGACTGCTACTACTACGTCCTGATTGGTTAGATATGACTGCTACTACGTCCTGATTGCTTAGATAAGACTGGTACTGCGTCCTGATTGGTTAGATATGACTGGTACTGCGTCCTGATTGGTTAGATAAGACTGCTACTACGTCCTGATTGGTTAGATAAGACTGCTTCTACGGCGAAGTATGCATCCGCATTGCTCAATGAAAACAGGCCTTGAAAGAACGTTTAAAACCTGTTCTTCACGAACAAAGAAACCTTGGCTAATATTCACCAAGTCTTGGCAAATTACTTATTGGCAACCATCTGGCAAATATTCGGCAACTATTGCGCCAAGTCTTGGCAAATCTTTTGCTTCATAATAGCATGACGAAACCAAGCAAAGATCTCGCAACCAAAGGACATTTGCAATATGGAATTGATGGGCATCATACCCATGCCGTAAGTGTGCAATGGCTGTAAATGTAAACGAAGCGACACATTTTTTACGCCATTGTGCTCCGAGGGGATCTCACGAATATCTCGCGCCAATAGCTATTGGCATTATCTGTCAAGCCACTATCTCAAGTCTTGGCGAAAACCAATTAAGAACCGGAACACTTGACCAAATAATCAGCAAATATATCCCAAGACCTGGCAAATTTTGACCGAATACTTGGCCAGTATTCGTCAAAACTTGGCAAATACCAGTTAAGAACCCGCTCAACGTTGCAGCGGAATGACCATCACTTTCTGCTGATCTTGTCAAAACTATCTCCACAGATTTAGCGAGATTTGTCTACTCCTGGCTGAGGATGCCCCGAGAAGAGTAGTCACTGCACTTGTTATATCTCGTTTTGACTATTGCAATTCCCTACTTCAAAGGCTTGTGGCAAAGTCAGGATGTTTTCAGAGAGAGGCAAATTTTATACTAACTTTTTTGTCGGGGGAAAAAGGTAGAAACATACACTTACAGCTGGGCTATTCAATGTGACAGTCGAGTAGCCTAAAGTTTGTGCAGCATCCTTACTCAAGAACTTGTCTCTGTCGTTAATTCATACATATACTGTATTTTTCTCATTGCTATCCGTTCCTGTTGTGTGCTGTGTTCACGTTCTGTTTTGATATGCGTTCCCTAAAGGGAAATATTGCTTTTGTACTGAGATGACAAATTAGGCTCTACTTGGAATTCAGGAATTACAAGGAACATGATACTTGATATTATTGTGCCTTTATCAAATGGTGAATATTTCCATTTGGGAATCCCCGGGAATCCAGCCTTGTAGGCATGCCAAGCATCTTTGGCTGTTGTCTACTTTTTGACAGACAACGTCTTTGCGCGCTTGCAAGTCCTCATGCAACTCATCTGCAATTCCCAATATGTCATGCCGATGAAATATACATTTATCATAGATTTCCTCATCATCGAACGAATCAAGTTGATTCCTTTGGTCTCTAGATATTCTGTCTCGTCTCTTTCATTGCTGTTGCCGATCAAACACGAACACAAACGCTGTGTTGTGTTGTGTTGTGTTGTGTTGTGTTGTGTTGTGTTGTGTTGTGTTGTGTTGTGTTGTGTTGTGTTGTGTTGTGTTGTGTTGTGTTGTGTTGGCATCACGCTTTCGCTCCAGCCTCAGCTCACGCTTTCCTCGCCAAACTCGTGATTTCCTGGCGTACGTCGACACACATTTCATTGTTTACAAATATAACGCAATTCAATATGAACATTTTTTTCGTCACAAAAATGCAAATCAAATGTACAGTTTTCATGGCATCAGCTATGGATAGCTTTGTACAGAATGTCAAAATATATTTCGATGTTTAGGTCCGTCGACCCATATTTCCATTTTGTTAATGTGGGAACTTACATGACGTATTGATGCCTTCAACATACAGCCTTGAGAAATTAGTGCTGTTCATTACTTAAATTTTGGACGGATTTCTAGTATCCAAAAACACAGCGTTTTCTGCGCAAACTGGAGACAACAATGGCGGTTAAACTCGCTGTAACTACGACTGTCTTCATGGGTCCTGGCTGAAGTAGAATTTGGGTTGTTTTACATTGCGAAGGAACCACGACTTTCAACTCATGCATCACTGCGCAATGATTTTTCTTGAATAGTTTACATCTACTCACGTAGAAAGAGGTTATTTTCCTCTCACGCATACGGATCCATGTCCTTCCATAACTCCTCGCACGGCCTTGGCGACGCTGCGAGCCAAAACGACAGATGTGCCCTCGCCCGTATTAGCTTTGCCAACGCTGCCATTTGCATGCGCCTGCGTCCCTTGAGGGTGGATGCCCATAAATCCATTTACATTCGGTCCCGCCCCATTGAGAGCTGCCATGTGTCTGTGGTGTGATTGTAAGCGACAGTGGGTGATTCGTGTGCACTTGAGTGTGTGTGTGTGTGTGTGTGTGTGCGTGCGTGCGTGCGTGTGTGTCTGTGTGCGTGCGTGTGTGCGCGTGTGTGTGCGTGTGTGTGTGTGTGTGTGTGCGTGTGTGTGTGTGTGCGTGCGTGTGTGTCTGTGTGCTTGTGTGTGTGTGCGTGTATGTGAGCGTGTGTGTGCGTGCGTGCGTGCATGCATGCTTAAGCGCGCGTGTGTATATCTCTTGCCTGCGTGCTTGTCAATCTGAGCATGCGTGCGTGCGTGTTTGTGTGTGTATGTGCGTGTGATGCGTGCGTAAGTGCGGGCGCGCGCGCGTGTGTGGGTGTGTGGGTGCGTGTGCGTGTGTGCATGCATGCCTCTTCGTGGTTTTTTTTCTGCCAACGGAGTTGCATGAATATGTGTGTGCGTGCGTGCGTGCGTCTGTTTGTATGGGTGTGGGTGTGAGTGCATGCATGCGTATGTGTGTGTGTGTTTGTGCGTAAGTGCGTGTGTTTATATATGTGTATGCATGCGTGCATGTGTGTGTGTGCGTGCATGAATGCATGTGTGCGCGTGTGTGTTCATGCGTGTGTGTATGTGTGTGCATGCGTGTGTGCGTGTGTGTGCATGCGTGTGTCTAAGTGCGTGCGTGCGTGTGTGCGTGTATATGTGTGCGTGTGCGTCTATGTGTGTGTGTGTGTATGTGTGTGACTGTGTGCGCGTGTGTATGTGAATGTGTGTATGTGTATGTGTGTGTGTGTGTGTGTGTGTGTGTGTGTGTGTGTGTGTGTGTGTGTGTGTGTGTGTGTGTGTGTGTTTGTAACAAAAGCACATAGAATTGCTTCATTGGAAATTTATGTGCTTTTGTTACAGGCAAGGCGCCCTTTCATGCAGCTTTCAGTAGTTCTGACTTCAGGAATTTATCTATGAATGCGTTCGCTTTCCAAGTGTTTGTACGCGTACTTTTGCGTGTGTGTGCATACTTACACTTTGCGGTGTTACTGCATTTGAAGCTGGACGCTGCAGTGTGACAGCCTCCTTGTGTGGGTCTTTAGTTGTTTATTGATTTGGCCTCTTTGCATAACTAGATTTTTCAGCTTTTTATTGAATACATTTTTCGGTAAACAGCAGCCAGTCTGTTATAGGAAAATCCATAACCATTATCATGTTATGTGCTAAATAGCATCTTTGTGAGATCACTGCCAAGGGTTGCCCGGGTTTCTTAGCTGAAGAAAACAGTTGTACTCCTTTTTAAACAACTCTTCGGAACGTAAGCGTCTCTGCAACAGATGTTCATTAATATCTCACTGAATGGCAATGTATACGTAAACTAATAAAAGGTCTCTGAAAAGATGGGGTGGTGAACTTCTCTCTGTCAGCGTCGACTACTGCCTAAACGTCTGCCTCGATAATTTTGAGTCTGGAATAACGTCGACTCTAGCAAGCCAACAATACTTTTGTGAAAGAGGCGGTGGCAATATGAGAATAATTCTTGTTGTCTAGCAATATGGCCTCCTTTCGTCGGCTTCTCTTCATTTCACCATGTCTCGCTACAGAGCAGATCCTGCTGGTGACAGGAAAAAAGTAAAGGACATCGGGTAGGGACTGAACACCCAATTTCCCGGCAAAATGTAAGCACTCAACCGACTGAGCCAACGTAGGCCAGTTGCAAATTCTCCTTACCTTGTCGGTTTGCAGTCGTGGCTGTCCTGGCTTGACGCGTCAGGATGCTCCAGATCCGAAAGAGCAATGCCAAGAAAAATGCGAGATACTTTTAATTCAGCGTAGGTGGATGGATGGATAGCGTTTTACGGCCTATCAGCTTTTGTAGGCTATGTAAGGTCATTGAGCACGAAAAGCATAAGTCCATAGCAAGTGCAAATCAAGTCACGATGTCACTATTTATTCGCCACTTACGAATCGTGTAGGGAGACACGGTGGGTCTATTCTTTTAACCCCCAACCCACAAGAGGACAGCGCAGATGGACAAATTAGATTGCATCAGTCTGTATTTTCTGAAGAGCGTGTAAACTTTGGGGGTGTTCACGCAATCGACGATTTAGGTTTTCAGCAGAAGTCTTCTATAGAAATTCCAAGAATTCCCAGACGGCATTGCACGAGAGAAGTGTCGATGTTCTTCTCTATTCCTCGGCATGTGTTTTCAGGTCCTCAAAGTGGTTTACTATTGTGTTAATGACACATACGTTGACCATGGCTGCGTTTATCTCGAATATGGATTTTGAGTTCTCCTTGACATATATTCGAACGGAAAAATGGACCAAGAGATTTGCTCGATGCGAGTGCCAATTTCTGCATGAAGGCACAGTCAGCTGTCACTCATGGAAGACCGGGAGTATGGGTAAAAGTGCAAGAATTCAGGTTCAAGGTTGTCATTGATGAATGTTGGCGCTTTCCTAATATTTAACATACATATAATTATATTCATATACTGCCTCCGATCGACAGAGATATAGAGTTATCTAAAGAAACCAAAACAGCGAGCACCCACGTTGACTCTCTCAAACACGAGCCCTTGCATTTTTGCGATGAGCTACATACAGCATTGTTTTCTTTTCCCAAAAATGGAAGAGGCCATGCCCGTTTTATCACCGGCGATTTTCAATGAGCTTAAAATTTTCGTGGGCGGGATTGAACAGTCAGGCTTTTCAATATCTGTACTGTGTGCCCCACGACTAATATTCACCGTATTGTCAGTCTGTTGGAGAATTCAGACGCCCAGAATGTGCGTGTGAACGCCAGGTCAAGGCTTCCTCGATGCCATTAATGGGAGGAGCTCAGGGAATGCATCGTCTGCAGAGTGCTTCATTGAGCAACGCAAATCATCGTGTAGGAGGGAGGGTAAATGGGGACCCTTTTTTAACGGAACATTTCGTCAGGCTGCTTTTGACGACGACATTGTTTGCTTGTTACGGACTGAAGAGCTATTTTCATGGGCAAATGGACAGAGACGCGTTGTCGTCACTTTCGGAGTTATTTGTAGAAGCCACGTGCTTTCAGTCATGTTGGTAGGAGGCGAGCGCTTTCTAATAAGCTGTGCTACGGGAGACGTGCAACCATGCCGACTTCTTGCTGCGTGAAAGATTGTTTTAACAACCAACAAAAAGACAAATTAAGAGGAGTCAAACGCTCCTACTACTTTATACCATCAGAGAAAACCAATCAAGGTCCGATTGTGCAAAGGGTGACCGAAGCTAGACGAAGAGGATGGAAAAAGAAGATTTACAGAATAGATCTGACCATTCGAGACAAACACCCGGCGAGAATGAGCAGACATCTCCCACGAATCCTGCTACGAAGAATCGATAGGCTTCCAAAGACCTAGAATTCTTAAACTCTTCCAACGTGTACGCCGATGTTCCGAGTACAACAACTAAATATGTCCATGGCACTCGTTGGCGGAATGTTCCTCAATTCCGGATCAAGTTGGTCCTTCGTCAGCTGGTATGGATGGATGGATGGATGGATGGATGAATGGATGGATGGATGGATGGATGAATGGATGGATGGAGTTTTACGGCTTATCAGCCTTTGTAGGCTATGTAAGGCTACCTAGCACAAAAATCACTAGAATAGTTCCGAGTCAGCGCAAGTCAAGTTACGATGTTCCTAGTTATTCGCCTCTTACGAATCGCGAAGGGAGACGCGGTGGGTCAATTCTTACACACACACACACACACACACACACACACATACACACACACACACACACACACACACACACACACACACACACACACACGCCTAATCCACAGGGGGCGTCAGCTGGTATGGATCGAGCCCGCCGATCACCTCAATTTTGTTGAGGTAACGTCGACGGGCATCGGGCTTGAGAAAGTCAACCCGTTTTCTTCCTCACGGACATCCCCGTAGAAAAATGTTTCAACTAACTCTGATTCAAGTGTTGGTTTCTTGGCATAGCCAGCTTACCATGTCGGAGCAGATGAAACAGATGAGAGAAAAGCGAAACGATCACTCATGCGCTTAGTTTTGATGCGTGTCCGGGACACTCCCCGCAGTGTGTTTTGTTTGCTTTGAGCAGTAGCTGTAAGTGTAAAAGAGCTCAGTTATTAACATAATCGGTGATTTTAGTTGTCATGAAACTGTGTTTTGAGCTTTAATGTCATATTGTCATCATCTTACTTGTTATATACATTACGCCGAATGCGGGCAAGTTGATCATGCACTCATCGACTCGATGATCGTGAATTTTCTGTCCTCGCCAGACCAGAGAAACGAAATTGTCTATTCAAGCCAGAACTAAACAGTTATCTGCTTCCACACATTCGACCTTTACATGAAACATTATATCACACTAACTCGATCGTCCGCTGACGTAGTTTGTTACGGACAGGCTAACTGGGCCTCCGGTTTGCCTAGCCCGTACCAATGAAAATAAACAAGAAACACAAAACGCCAGCACAGAGTTCCAACGGGGTGTATTCAGCACAAACAAACTCCCCTGCCCGTCCCACACCAGGGCTCACGGGTGCTGACGTGCGGCCCCCGCCGGCACTCAGACTTCCGCCGCTCACGCGCTCACAGGGCCCCCGCCGATATTCCTTGCACCGGCCCCCGCCAGTCAAGCTCCGAGCCTTCGTCAGCGTCTCTGGGACTTGGACCATACCAACGAACCCTGAAAATAACCCAAACTCACTCATTCGTTCCTTCACTAACAATCATCATGCATCCGCGGTATTTACAATGTATAAGGTTACAGATAAAATCAGCACTCACCCGTCACCCTGGGGTTCATTCGCTCGAGTGTCGTATCCAGCTTTCACTCGGCAAATATACAATCAATCAGATCATTCGCTCACCCGTGAACACTCCTCAGTCAGTACGTCACCCACTCATGCTAAAAATAATCACAGTCAGAACCTAACCACGTGCACACCACCATTCGCCACATTCGATTCGTAACATAGTTGCTACGGTTCGATCGCGTTCGTCTGCTAGGTACGTACAGTGTGGTTTGTTTACTTATCTTCTGTGGGTTTTGTGCAGACATTGTACGCTACAATTGTCTATTATATCTATTTGCGATTAGTCTTTAATCTAATTAATCTATTTGCATGATTTAATGTCATCCTTTTGCCACGATCTAGCGATCATTACTCCTCAACACAGACCCGAAACATACTCTTACATATAGCACCGGAAGTTATGTAACCTACCCTCATGGCTGTGCTGTTAATTACCATATGACCCCTGGTGAACTCTTCTCCGGCCATTGTGGAAGCTTTCAACGGTCAACTTTGCAGCCTCCAAGTCTGATAGAGTTGCCGATAATGTTTTGATTTGAAAAACAGGTCCCTGACCTTGCCTGAAACATTCGTACGCTCACAGTTTATGGGACACGCGCAAGTATGTTAGCAAGGAAGCCAAATTTCATTAGAAGATGCTTTGTCATGTGTCTTTTTTTTTTAAAGTCTACAACACTTTTTTCCACTAAATCTGTCCAAGTAAGCGGCATACACATACACGGTCACATTTTG
>JAWQFJ010004182.1:47500-50000 GCA_034096865.1 Theodoxus fluviatilis
GTTTGTCATGCTCTCGGGTGTCTTATTCTGGATAAGATGATACAGAAACCCCAGTTGTATCTCTTGCAGCCAGATTCATCGACACTGTGGTCGGAATTGTTCCGAAGCATCTGGGAAAAGGCTCACACATAGAGCTGAAAGAATCCAAGCATCCTAGACGGATCTCTTTCCACTTTTTTGGAACGAAGTAGGTGGGTTTGTATTTCTTTTGACCCCCAAAAATGGATCCGACCTAGCTCAGCTGTATTTTGATGGTAGCGTACGACCTTATTCCAACTTTCGGAAACCTGCATCGGTGGGGAATGACACTCTAAAGTGTGTACAGGCAATGAGCCAAAACAGTAACGCTGAAACCTGTGCTGATCATTTGCCATAACGTTCTGACCTGGTACGCGTCGAGGAAAAACCAGCTGCTGAACATCCTGGTTATGGCGACAAGGGGTCAGCGAAGAAGTCAACCGATACAGCAACCCACATGAGGAACAACAAATAAAATACCTCAAGAGAGGTGAAAAGGCACCCATCAGTGCTTCCAAAAACACGAGCAACTTTTAAAAAATTCATCATTGGTGCGAGCTGAAGGAGAGTAGAATGGGGCGTAAGGAGCTGACAGGCAGAGTACAAGTATTGCCACACGTGATCGACTCCAGTCTTAGACGGACACTGTTGACTGGTTAGAGATGTCGCAGTCGTTCCTGCTCTTTGGATTCACAGTTCCCTGGGAAACAAGCATCGTGTGGCCCTTGAGAGGAAGGCAGCTCGCTACAATGAGCTGCTTGTGCAAAGCAGGGAGAGAGGCTGGGCAAGCCTTGTTCTTCCAGTTGAAGTAGAATGTAGGGGTTTCAGTGCTGCTTCGAAGTCTAGGTGTGTATGCTAAACAAGCGAACGCCATGTGTGAATGTGTGTGTGTGTGCGCGCGCCCGCGCCCGCGTGTGTGTGTGCGTGTGTGTGTGCGTGTGTGTGTGCGTGTGTGTGTGTGTGTGTGTGTGTGTGTGTGTTTGAAGAATGCATTCCAAGACGGTTGCAAGAAACTGAAATAGACAAATCTGGGCAACAAATCCGCAAAAGAAAAAATCTACATTCTATACTGTCAGAATGCCCATCTAGCGGTAGAAATAGTGTGTATGTGTGTGTGCGCGCGTGCGTCTGTGCGTATGTGTGTATATGTGTCTATGTGTTTGTATGTGTATGTATGTGTGTGTGTGTGTGTATGTGTGTGTGTTTCCATTTGCATTCGATTTTCACGTCTCTTCTCGAGTGACATCGTGCCTGCTACTAAAGCCCTTCAATGATGTATTAGTCGTCTGATAAAGGTGTGGCTTGCACGCGTCGTCCAGTCCGAGGAGAACTCTGCCTGCTCTCTTTGCAGACGGGAAGGTGATGGAGGCAGGTTACTTGTCGCAGTCATCTCTCGCACATCACCCACTATCCCCTTCGACTTTTTGAATTCAATGACATCCAGAGTAAGAATAGTTCCTGACTGATGTTAGCGCTCACACACACTTACACACTCACACATGCACGCACACATTCACATATGCGCACATACAAACACATACACATGCACGCACACATTTATACATATGCGCACATACAAACACATACACAAACACACATACACACGCACACACAGATGTATGTATGCATATGCGCACATACAAACACTTACACAAACTTACATACACACGCACACACACACACACTCGCATGCACACACGCACGCACACATACACACGTATACACACATGCACACACGCATTCACACACACACATACACACACACATGCACCCATGCACGCACACACATATACACACTCACACATGCTCGCACACACGTACACACACGCACATGCACGCACGCACACACACACGCACACACACAGGCGCGCGCGCGCAGGCAGGCAGCCAGAAAGACAGGCATGAAGTAAGCAGGCAGGCAACTGAGTTGTCAGGCATAGAAGCAGGCAGGTAGGCAGATAGGTAGGTAGTCAAGCAGACAGACACACATAGACAGACACAAATACCACACACACACACACACACACACACACACACACACACACACACACACACTTAACAATTATTGACGTGGGACTTTAACCGTTGGGTTGGGGGACCACCCGACAGTGGTGGAACGCGTTATGATTCGGACCAGTGACAATTACGACAGACAAAAGAAAGGCACAATCCATGCGATTTGCCTGCCATTCTTCCCTCAATATCCCGTCGTGCACCCCCCCCCCCCCCCGACTGTCCACCCACCATCACACTCCCTAGAACCGGAGCACGTAGCCTCGGCCTCCCTGCCTCCCCCTGGTGAGCGGCAATTGCTGTGATTACAGAGGACGAGCATCCCTCACCTCTCCTCCTTCCCGACACCCACTGCGCTCTCCCCTGGTGCTTCCAGCCCACCTCGGCAGACACGCAGCGTCACTTCCGGTGAGGTGCTGCGCATACGCGACCCTTCTAGATTAACCTATGCAGCTTCCCAGATCTTCCG
>JAWQFJ010004182.1:55000-70000 GCA_034096865.1 Theodoxus fluviatilis
CTATTTCAACTACCAAAGCTGAGAAACGTCGTAGAAACTGAAGCTTGTTAAACCTTTTTCAGCGCCCACATCTTATCGCACATCAATCACGCACCAGCATTGTGGGATAAATGTAGGCCGTTCAATATACCTCGCGTTCGTAGGCGCTCAGAGCGCTCGACTCCTAAACGGGAGCGCTACGCGTAGCGACTCCGAGCACCCGATAACCCGCTGTGGAGGTGCAGCACGAGCATTCTAGTTCACTAAAGACTTCGCCTACTGGCGAAAGTGTCTCTAGCACAGTTGATATCACGTGTTGGAAGGTTTTCGTCGGAAATATGCAAATGGAGGTCACACTAGAGGCTTGTGGGATAGTCGATCTGCTCCCTGACATACACTTTTAAAGTAGCTCTAAGACTATTTCGCACAAAACTCTTAACTTACTCTTGTTGAGGCAATAAACAAGCGTTTATTCGATAAAATATAAGGTTTGTGTTGAAATGGAAACATGTTTTGACATCTGAACGATTTCTGTAAAAAGTGGAGAGAAAAATAGTATCAGAACGAACTATTTTTGGCGCAATGCTGTAATGCGAGGATCAAGTCTATTACGCTTTCATTGCGAACTGTGATAGAGTCACTACAGACTCGGATTCACAGAATGCTACACATGCACAGTCAAAATGGCTGCTTTTGCAGAATGCAAGGAAGTCACCGTCAAAGATGTGCAGAGTTGCAGACGTTTCGATCTGCGATTAACTCCCAGGGTGTGCGAGAAGTTAAAAGAAGGTAGGCTGATGCAGTTGTTGGTTTTTTCCTGCTTTTGTTGATACAAAATAACTGCTCTGACAAAATTACCTGGCAAGATGAAAGCGAAAATTTCGCGAAACAATTTTTCAACTTTTAAGGAAGGTTACTCTATAGGTTCCGTTAGTGATTTGTTTGTTATGACATTTCCCTTGATGCAAGTGTTGAAAAATGTTTGCCGACGCTTAAGTCCGCACTGTCGTTTTGACATAATTTTTTTTTCGAGCGGTGCCGAGGGTTGATGCGCAGTTGCAGCATAACATATCGTGTCCCCTCTCGAGGAAGAACCAGTCCGCTGCTGCTGGTTTGCTCAGTTGCCAGAGGAGCGTCCACATCAACAATCCGCGACGACAGCGGTGCATCCCGGAAGCCATCTTTGTTAGCGCTCTAAAAATAACTATCTAGGCTTACCGAGCGCTCGAGCGCTCCGTATCTTGAACGAGCCACTGTAGTGAAGCAGATTTGAGAAGAAAGATTTCACTGCGCAGAAGAGCTTCTAAACTTAGGATTACAAGTTATTTTCTCAGCACTTAAAAGAAATTGGAAAGGCATGGCATTTTGCCTCTCCATGACCATCTACAATTCAGTAAGTGTGTGCTTTTGAAGAAGATAAAAGATGGCTGAGCATCAAAATTTCTAACCAACCTGTTCGAACTGTTCCCCATCCTCCACCCCCACCACCGCCATACTATTTGGTTCTTCCTTTTCTTCCCTCAATCACTCCGTCTACGCAACTTTGCCAGATGTATCAAATAACTAACGATACAAACTTTAAGTTCAATGCACGGGAGAACGAAACGTTTGCAATTACTATATGTAATTCAAAGCAACGTTTTTTCTCAGTTCACACACACAAACACACACACATACACACACACATACACACACACATACGCACACATACACACACACATACATACACACATACACACATATACACACACGTACACACACATAAACACACACATACACACACTCACACACACACACACACACACATAAACACACACACACACACATACAAACACACACACTCACACAAAAACATACACACACACGCATGCACATACATACACACATGCACACACACACACACATGCACACACACACACACACATACACGCACATACACACACACGCACGCACGCACACACACACACACACACGCACGCACGCACGCATGCACACACACACACACACACACACACACGCACGTATTTTTTTTATAAAAATCTGTTCGAGCACTCATCATTAAGAGGACACGAACTCTTTCTCCTGACAATGTCTCGCATCGATTCATTAAAATCGAGCTTATCTTACTCTGGGGAAGCTCTCTGCAATTCATTGCCTGATGACATAACATTCTCAAACATCATCCAACAATATAATTTCCCACACCTTTATCCAAAGTCTAGACAAAGCGATAACTAAACCTGGGTCCTCGGTTTATTCTTTTCTCATAGATAACAGGAACTGCCCCTGGTTGAGATGTTAGAAGGTGGAGGGGAAATACGAGATGTTTCAGTCGTAGGTTACTTTTTTCAATGTCTGGATGTCTAGAACGTTTTGTTTCTGTGTTAATGTCATTGTAATCATGTTATCATAAGTTCAGTTCTTTAATTATGTTTCTGTAGTACAATAATTGTGTAAATCTTAGTATGTTTCAGAGATTGTATAATTCTTGCTGGGATTATATCATCCCATTCTCTCTCTCTCTCTCTCTCTCTCTCTCTCTCTCTCTCTCTCTCTCTCTCTCTCTCTCTCTCTCTCTCTCTCTCTCTTTCTCTCTCTCTCTGTACAGACGAGCTGCCAAGCTTATTATTTCTGACTCAACATTGTCTACGGATGAAAAGATAAGAAATATTGGCTTACTACCCTTCCAAAAACACCTCGTCCTCAATACATGCATCCTTATGCACAAAATTGCTCATTCACGAGCACCGAAGTATCTTACTGATCTCTTCATTCGTCCCCAAACAAGCCATTCACTATCTCGCAACACTTTCATTCTACCACAACCTAGAGTAGACATTTTCAAAGGCAGTATTACATATTCAGGTGTTATGATATGGAATACACTCCCATTGCACCTAAGGAACAATACTTCCATGAAGTCTTTGAAAGCATCCATACGTGATTATCTATTCAGATGATCTCACTGCTGTCGCCTGTACATATGACACGTATTTGCTTGAACTTGAAGACTCACTGAGCTGACAGTTGTCAAAGGCATCTACTAAAATCTTTGTCATTGTTGATCATATTCTTCAAATACCTTACCAACTGTTGTACATATATTAGCTACTGTGTATTTTTTCTTATCTATCCATGTTTTCATTTCTTTATGAGCAAGGACAATTTGTAAGATAGGCAAAATGCCTAAAATTTCATCCTTGATAAATAAAGAATCAATCAATCAATCAATCAATCAATCAATCAATCAATCAATCAATCAATCAATCAATCAATCAATCAATCAATCAATCAATCAATCAATCAATCAATCAATCAATTAATCAATCTCTCTCTCTGTGTGTGTCCTTGTATGACACTTGAATAATTTGCCTCAAGGGCTGAGTGTAAGAAAGGCACTTCTAATTCACTAGTCTTGTAATATAATTTCGTCCGGATACCGTCACCTGATCTCGACAAAAACGATGATGCCTGCTTTCAGCCGCTATCGACGTCCAGAGAGGCGACGACTGAAGACATCAGAGCGGCTCTCGACGACTTCATGAAACAGCTTGAAGAAGGTGTGTCACAGTGCAGGCAGAATGTGGTGGAAATGAGACGTGACACACTTGCTGCCTCTGCTCCACGTTATGAAGGAGACATACTCGGCGAACCTCTGATACCACTTAGATCTCCCTCTGTACCACCACCAGCTGCAGATCCCACAGGTCCAAGTCCAAGACTCGAACAGCCTCAACACACACACATGTACACACATACACACGCACAGACGCATGCACGCACACACACACTCACATACAATGTATACTCACAAACTGCATGATGAAAGCTCGCGCACAAACGCACGCGCGCGACACACCCTCTTAATTGCTCCCTTGCTCGCTCGCAGACTTGATCAGTCACTCACTCACTCGCTTACTTACTCGCTTATTCACTCGCTCACTCACTCGTTCGTTTTCTAATTCACCCACTCACCCACCCACCCTATTGCCCGGCCATCTACTTATTCTCTCGCACATTAGCTCACTCACTCCTTCGCTCGCTCACTCATGCATCATTCATCCAGTCAGTCAGTCAGTCACCCATTCATTCATTCACTAACTCACTTCTGCCCAATAAAAACAAATTCCAATCATTTGCATGAAAACGAGAACACTTCAAAAGTTGTTTTCATCTCGAAAAGAACAAGAAATCCTGGAGAACAATGAATAATCTCAAACATTGATATGATATCGACTCGATTCATCGTCGGATTGTCCTCCTCCCTCTCCCCCTCCTCCTCCCCCTCCTCCTCCCTCTCCTTCTCCTCTTCCTTCTCCTTCTCCTCCTCCTCATCCCTCTCCTCTCCCCCCCCTTCCTGCTCGTCCTCCTCCTGCTCGTTCTCCTCATGCTCGTCCTACTCCTGCTCTTCTTCCTCCCGCCCCTCCACCTGCTCTTCCTTCTCCTGCTCCTCCTCCTGCTCCTCCTCCTGCTCCTTCTTCTCCTGCATCTGCTCCTGCTCCTCCCCTTCCTCCTCCCCCTCCTCCTCCCCCTCCTCCTCCCCCTCCTCCTCCCCCACTTACTCTCCCTCCTCCTCCCCCTTCTCCTCCTCATCTCCTCCTGCTTCTCCTTCTCCTCCTCCTGCTCCCCCCTCCTCCTGCTCCTGCTTCTTCTCCTCCTGCTTCCCTTTCTCTTGCTTCGCCTCCTCCTGCTCCTCCTCCTCCTGCTCCTCCTTCTCCTCCTTCTGCTCCTCCTCTTTCTGTTCCTCCTTCTCCTGCTCCTCCTCCTCCTCCTGGTCGTCCTACTCCTGATCGTCCTCCTCTTCCTACTCCTCCTCCTCCTCCTCCTCCTCCTCCTCGTCCTCCTCCTCCTCCTCCTCTAACTCCTCATCCTCCTCCTTCTTAGGTAATTAACATTAGGTAAACACGTTGATTAATGACGTAAAGTAGCAGCGTCATATCAGATGTCTGTTCCTTTTCGATCGTTTAGACCAACTGCATACAATGAATTGAAGAAACAAAACAAAAACAAAAAAACAAAACCGATGGACAATTCCTGGAAGAGATTTCGGCATCTTTTCATCTTCGGTTCTTTCCAACTCTGAGGCGAGAGAACTCCATGCTTCACTTTCTTTTAAGGAGTCACTCCGGGGAGGGGCAGCTATTGCGAGGGGCCGCTATTGTGGGAATTTTTTGGCCAAAAGTTCTTAAGGCCATTTTGATTCTTTTGTCATAAAACGCCTAAAAAAAACTATAAAATATTTGTTACTAACGGGTGAAGCTTTATATTCTAACTCCATCCCACGTTTGACTCTCAGCGGGTGGTCCCTACGCTCTAACTCTAGGGCCCGACGCTGATGTTGGACACAAACGTGACAAAAAGTAACGCGTCCGGGTTTAGGTGAAACTCCCCGGACAGGCTAAGTCAGTCAGGCGGGGTGGCGGGTGCGGCCTAGGCTGAGCGCTATCGGTAAAACCCGATCAAGAAATTTTGGGGAAAATGTTTTTTTTTAACGAAAAAATTTCTAAGTTAAAAAAGTAACAAAAGTTGTATGGTTTTTTGTGCATTTTAGGACAAAAGAATCAAAATGGCCTTAAGAACTTTTGACCAAAAAATTCCTCAATAGCGGCCCTCCGCAATAGAGAGCCGACCCCGTCACTCCGACGCGCCAGGGCGTTGTATTGCATTTGGGCGTTCGTTGAGGCTGCGCAGACAGCACAATGAACAGAACATCAGTGTCAAATAAGCTTTCCATTGGGACCTTTCGGGGCGCGAGGAAGAAGATGGCGGTTGGAAACGCATTTCAGACGGTCACCGTAAAGTTGATTTGCATTCCATCGAGAGATGTGTTAGAAAGGATACAAGAACTCCGGAGGTACCAGGCCTCATTAGATCTTTTTTCTGTATGGAGAAATGAACGACAATTGTTTTAGCTGAATTCGGATCGCAGAACCCGACGACGTTGAAATGAAAGTCTGAGGCGAATTTTTCTCAACAAAGGTTACAAAAACCGAGGGGCTTCAAATCCGAGGAAAGTGAAATGGAACATTTGCCTCCAACCAGCTTGTCAAGGGAAAACGGGTCACGACTGACTTTCACTCCCAAAACTCCTTGACCTGTTTTGAAGACATATTTAAGAATCCGTAATTCTCGACAATCAGACGAAAAAGAAGCGTTCAGCTGCTCTGACTGTGCGAAAACGACCTGCTCGGATCCAGGGGGAAAAGGGGGGAGGATGTGTGTGTGTTTAGAAATAAAGTATTTGAGAACAGACGAATTGTAACCATTTCTTCTTCCTTTTTCTAGCTTGCCCACACAATTGTTTATGTTGACCCCTCTTCCTCGGTCATTAAAACCTCATCCGTCTCTCTCTCTCTCTATCCTCTCTCTCTCTCTCTCTCTCTCTCTCTCTCTCTCTCCTCTCTCTCTTTTTCTCTCTCTCTTTCGCTCACACACACATTTTATCTCTGTCTCTCTTTCTCTCTCTCTCTCTTTCGCTCACACACATTTTATCTCTGTCCCTCTTTCTTTCTTTCTCTATTTCTCTATCTCTTCCTCTTTCTCTCTCTCACTATCTCTCACCATCTCTCCCACACTATCTCTCTCACCATCTCTCCCACACTATCTCTCTCACTATCTCTCTCACTCACTCTCACTATCTCTCTCACTCTCTTTCTCTCTCTCTCTCTTTCTCTCTCTTTCTCTCTCTTTCTCTCTCTCTCTCTCTCTCTCTCTCTCTCTCTCTCTCTCTCTCTCTCTCGTACCGGCGTGCTCACTGCGGTGTCAAGACATGTTTTCCTGTGCTTTCCCTGACCAAGTATTCGGTTAAAATTTGCCGAGTCTTGGGAAAGACTCGGCAAATATTTGTCAAGACTTGGGATATTGGCTCGACAGGTAATGCCAATAGGTGTTGGCGTGAGATATTCGTGAAATTCCCTCAGAGCATAATGACGGAGAAAAAAAGTCGCTTCATTAACATGTACAGCCATTGCACACTTACGGTATGGGCATGATGCCGATCGATGCCATATTGCAAATGTCCTTTGTTTGTGAGATTTTGGCTTGGTTTCTTCGAGCTAATAAGAAGCTGAAGATTTGCCAAGACTTGGTGCAATAGTTGACGAATTTTTGGCGAATGTTTATCAATAAGTAACTTGCCGAGACTTGGTGAATATCAGTCAAGATTCTTTCGCCAATTAAGAACAGACTTAAGGCCGCGATAAACGAAGAATCGCGCGTTGCTCGTGATGTGGCGACCTACTGTCGCTTGCAACGTCAGCAGGCTAGGCTGTACGCGCATCCACAAGTCCAGCGTCTCCAGAATTTTAGGCGGGGACTGTGTTGCTGTGCAAAATTTCCTGATCTAGAGAAAGCTCAATCAGTGTCCCGTCATCATTGGAATAGCGGTTCGCGCTGGCGGAACAGCAGAGTCAGTTCTGCTCCATACGTAGGAGACTATAATTAGCTAACACTCACGACGCAATGCAAAATGGGATCGTTTTCATCGCATTCCACACGTTCAGTGTGGCTTGGTAGCATCGCTTGCTATTCGTGTGGCAAGCGATTGGCGATGTACTGCACTGCAAGCGACTGGAGGAGAGCGTTAGAAAGGAGCGCGTGAAAATGCCTTGTGTGCAATGGGCTTCGTTGTCACCTGGTAGCAACTGCAGTCCGCGGCCAGTGTTTCCTTGATACTGCGTGCCTCCAGGGATAAGTGATACTGCGTGCCTCCAGGGATAAGGTTCTCCATCCTTGATACTGCGTGCCTCCAGGGATAAGTGATACTGCGGGCCTCCAGGGATAAGTGATACTGCGTGCCTACAGGGATAAGGTTCTCCATCCTTGATACTGCGTGCCTCCAGGGATAAGTGACACTGCATGCCTCCAGGAATAAGTGATACTGCGTGCCTCCGGGGATAAGTGACACTGCGTGCCTCCAGGGATAAGTGATACTGCGTGCCTCCAGGGATAAGTGATACTGCGTGCCTCCAGGGATAAGTGATACTGCGTGCCTCCAGGGATATGTGATACTGCGTGCCTCCAGGGATAATTGATACTGCGTGCCTCTAGGGATAAGTGATACTGCGTGCCTGCAGGGATAAGTGATACTGCGTGCCTCCAGGGATAAGGTTCTCCATCCTTGATATTGTGTGCCTCCAGGGATAAGTGATACTGCGTGCCTCCAGGGATAAGTGATACTGCGTGCCTCCAGGGATAAGTGATACTGCGTGCCTCCAGGGATAAGTGATACTGCGTGCCTCCAGGGATAAGTGATACTGCGTGCCTCCAGGGATAAGTGATACTGCGGGCCTCCAGGGATAAGGTTCTCCATCCTTGATACTGCGTGCCTCCAGGGATAAGTGATACTGCGTGCCTCCAGGGATAAGTGATACTGCGTGCCTCCAGGGATAAGTGATACTGCGGGCCTCCAGGGATAAGTGATACTGCGGGCCTCCAGGGATAAGTGATACTGCGTGCCTCCAGGGATAAGTGATACTGCGTGCCTCCAGGGATAAGGTTCTCCATCCTTGATACTGCGTGCCTCTAGGGATAAGGTTCTCCATCCTTGATACTGCGGGCCTCCAGGGATAAGGTTCTCCATCCTTGATACTGCGTGCCTCCAGGGATAAGTGATACTGCGTGCCTCCAGGGATAAGTGAAAATGCGTGCCTCCAGGGATAAGTGATACTGCGGGCCTCCAGGGATAAGGTTCTCCATCCTTGATACTGCGTGCCTCCAGGGATAAGTGATACTGCGTGCCTTCAGGGATAAGTGATACTGCGTGCCTACAGGGATAAGTGTTACTGCGTGCCTCCAGGGATAAGTGTTACTGCGTGCCTCCAGGGATAAGGTTTTCCATCCTTGATACTGCGTGCCTCCAGGGATAAGTGATACTGCGGGCCTACAGGGACAAGTGATACTGCGTGCCTCCAGGGATAAGGTTCTCCATCCTTGATACTGCGTGCCTCCAGGGATAAGGTTCTCCATCCTTGATACTGCGTGCCTCCAGGGATAAGGTTCTCCATCCTTGATACTGCGTGCCTCCAGGGATAAGTGATACTGCGTTTCTCCAGGGATAAGTGATACTGCGTGCCTCCAGGGATAAGGTTCTCCATCCTTGATACTGCGTGCCTCCAGGGATAAGTGATACTGCGTGCCTCCAGGGATAAATGATACTGCGGGCCTCCAGGGATAAGTGATACTGAGTGCCTCCAGGGATAAGTGATACTGCGTGCGTCCAGGGATAAGTGATACTGCGGGCCTCCAGGGATAAGTCATACTGCGTGCTTCCAGGGATAAGTGATACTGCGGGCCTCCAGGGATAAGTGATACTGCTTGCCTTCAGGGATAAGTGACACTGCGAGCCTCCAGGGATAAGTGATACTGCGTGCCTTCAGGGATAAGTGATACTGCGTGCCTCCAGGGATAAGTGATACTGCGTGCCTACAGGGATAAGGTTCTCCATCCTTGATACTGCGGGCCTCCAGGGATAAGTGATACTGCGTGCCTCCAGGGATAAGGATCTCCATCCTTGATACTGCGTGCCTCCAGGGATAAGTGATACTGCGTGCCTCCAGGGATAAAGTTCTCCATCCTTGATACTGCGTGCCTCCAGGGATAAGGTTCTCCATCCTTGATACTGCGTGCCTCCAGGGATAAGTGATACTGCGTGCCTCCAGGGATAAGTGATACTGCGTGCCTCCAGGGATAAGTGATACTGCAGGCCTCCAGGGATAAGGTTCACCATCCTTGATACTGCGTGCCTCCAGGGATAAGTGATACTGCGTGCCTCCAGGGATAAGTGATACTGCGTGCCTACAGGGATAAGTGATACTGCGTGCCTCCAGGGATAAGTGTTACTGCGTGCCTTCAGGAATAAGTGACACTGCGTGCCTCCAGGGATAAGTGATACTGCGTGCCTTCAGGCATAAGTGATACTGCGTGCCTCCAGGGATAAGTGATACTGCGTGCCTCCAGGGATAAGGATCTCCATCCTTGATACTGCGTGCCTCCAGGGATAAGTGATACTGCGTGCCTCCAGGGATAAAGTTCTCCATCCTTGATACTGCGTGCCTCCAGGGATAAGGTTCTCCATCCTTGATACTGCATGCCTCCAGGGATAAGTGATACTGCGTGCCTCCAGGGATAAGTGATACTGCGTGCCTCCAGGGATAAGTGATACTGCAGGCCTCCAGGGATAAGGTTCTCCATCCTTGATACTGCGTGCCTCCAGGGATAAGTGATACTGCGTGCCTCCAGGGATAAGTGAAAATGCGTGCCTACAGGGATAAGTGATACTGCGTGCCTCCAGGGATAAGTGTTACTGCATGCCTTCAGGAATAAGTGACACTGCGTGCCTCCAGGGATAAGTGATACTGCGTGCCTTCAGGCATAAGTGATACTGCGTGCCTCCAGGGATAAGTGATACTGCGGGCCTCCAGGGATAAGGTTCTCCATCCTTGATACTGCTTGCCTTCAGGGATAAGTGATACTGTGGGCCTCCAGGGATAAGTGATACTGCGTGCCTCCAGGGATAAGTGATACTGCGTGCCTCCAGGGATAAGTGATACTGCGTGCCTCCAGGGATAAGTGATACTGCGGGCCTCCAGGGATAAGTGATACTGCGTGCCTACAGGGATAAGTGATACTGCGGGCCTCCAGAGATAAGTGATACTGCGTGCCTTCAGGAATACGTGATACTGCGTGCCTCCAGGGATAAGTGATGCTGCGTGCCTTCAGGGATAAGTGATACTGCGTGCCTCCAGGGATAAGTGATACTGCGTGCCTCCAGGGATAAGGTTCTCCATCCTTGATACTGCGTGCCTCCAGGGATAAGGTTCTCCATCCTTGATACTGCGGGCCTCCAGGGATTAGTGATACTGCGTGCCTACAGGGATAAGGTTCTCCATCCTTGATACTGCGTGCCTCCAGGGATAAGTGATACTGCGGGCCTCCAGGGATAAGGTTCTCCATCCTTGATACTGCGTGCCTCCAGGGATAAGGTTCTCCATCCTTGATACTGCGTGCCTCCAGGGATAAGGTTCTCCATCCTTGATACTGCGTGCCTCCAGGGATAAGTGATACTGCAGGCCTCCAGGGATAAGTGATACTGCAGGCCTCCAGGGATAAGTGATACTGCAGGCCTCCAGGGATAAGTGATACTGCGTGCCTCCAGGGATAGGGTTCTCCATCCTTGATACTGCGTGCCTCCAGGGATAAGTGATACTGCAGGCCTCCAGGGATAGGGTTCTCCATCCTTGATACTGCATGCCTCCAGGGATAAGTGATACTGCAGGCCTCCAGGGATAAGTGATACTGCAGGCCTCCAGGGATAAGTGATACTGCGTGCCTCCAGGGATAAGTGATACTGCGTGCCTCCAGGGATAAGTGATACTGCGTGCCTCCAGGGATAAGGGATACTGTGTGCCTCCAGGGATAAGTGATTCTGCGTGCCTCCAGGGATAACAGATACTGCGGGCCTCCAGGGATAAGTGATACTGCGTGCCTCCAGGGATAAGTGATACTGCGGGCCTCCAGGGATAAGTGATACTGCGTGCCTTCAGGGATAAGTGATACTGCGTGCCTCCAGGGATAAGTGATACTGCGTGCCTCCAGGGATAAGGTTCTCCATCCTTGATACTGCGTGCCTCCAGGGATAAGTGATACTGCGTGCCTCCAGGGATAAGTGATACTGCGTGCCTCCAGGGATAAGTGATACTGCGTGCCTACAGGGATAAGTGATACTGCGTGCCTCCAGGGATAAGTGATACTGCGTGCCTCCAGGGATAAGGTTCTCCATCCTTGATACTGCGTGCCTCCAGGGATATGGTTCTTCATCCTTTCGCTTTCTGTTGGACGAACCTTGAATGGAATGTTGGTTTTGACAATACGATGTGTCCCATTCTCATCATATGGTATGCCCATTGAAGCTTGTTTCTCTCTTTCTTTATCTCTCTATCTTTCTTTCGCTCTCTCTGTGACTCTTTCGCTATTCGTCTCTCTTTCGCTCTCTCTCGCTCTCTCTCTTGCTCTCTCTCTCTCTCTCTCTCTCTCTCTCTCTCTCTCTCTCTCTCTCTCTCTCTCTCGCTCTCTTTCGCTCTCTCTCGCTCTCTCGCTCTCTCTCTTTCTCTCTCTTTCTTTCTCTTTCTCTCTCTCTCTCTCTGTTTCTCTCTCTCTCTCTCACTTACTCTCACTCTCTTTATCTATCTCTCTCGCACACGCACGCGCACTTGCACAAAAAAACGCACACGCGCGCGCGCGCGCGAGCATACACACACACACACACACACACACACAAAGCTTGTATGTTTGCTTTTGTCGGATAGAATATCAAACATGCTTTTTTTCCTACCACTTTTGTACAACCCTGAAATAACAAGCATTCTTTTTCCCACGCTAAAGACTTTCGGGCAAAGCAACCGTTGGTGATCTTAGTTTTTGCTCAAGGAAACCGTTACGATTTTACTGCCTGTCATAATCTTGCAAGTCAAAGCAAATTGCCTCCTGCTCAAAAATGACATTAGCTCCTTGACAGTCGATCCCAGTGTCACAGAAAACAGTCTGCAAACGCCTGCACCCATCATATTGGGATGTTCTAGAATTGAGTAGGCGGCTGGGAGTAGGGTGGGGGGTTAGAAGACGCTGGGCGTATGGGATGAAGAAGACGTGTGGTGGTGATGGAGACTTCAAAATTCTTATTTCTGTTTCTGCATAGTCACTTGCAGGGCAGGAAGAACATGTGTCCTTTCTCTTCCTATATGCATGAGTTTAAACAGACTGAACATGTGGCAAAAGATGGAATGTGGAACCGATTGTAGGTGGTGGACATGAGCAGGAGAGAGAGAGAGAGAGAGAGAGAGAGAGAGAGAGAGAGAGAGAGAGAGAGAGAGAGAGAAACTGAGCAACTTTAATGTGAAGGCCATCGGCCTACATTAGGAGGAAAAACGTGAATGAGAACCCAGTTATGTACAAGAACCATGTTAAAAACTGGCAGCCAGTTTCGACACGCGCAACGCGCACGGTTGAATAACCATAGCGATTGAGAAAGTTCACGCATTCCCTGCAGGCGAGAAATGCGCTGTAGCTGTGGCGTTCTGCTCGTGTCAGGCTTGCGTCCGCTGGTAGCATCACTGCCACACTGGGACGAAGTGCAGATCGGGTGTTTCGCGGGCTCTTGTCGGAGACGACAAGCAGTTCTTCTTGAAGGAAGTCTCACGCTCACACGGGCAATGACGCTAAAGGTGAAGCTTGATCAGTCACAGTGATGGGCAACACGACCGTCGTCAATTCCACTCCTCAGTGCACTAACGTATTCCTGCAAGGCACAAGAAATGCCCCGAGATATCTTCCTCGTTGCACTTCGGAGATCTTTTACAGTTGCTTTATTGCTAGCAGATGGAAATGTAGGACTATGAGGGTCATCTTGGACGGGTGATGTTTGTGTGACAGATGGATCCTCGTCTCGAAGACTAAGGCAGAGAAATAGATAGGTAGATAGATAGATAGATAGATAGATAGATAGATAGATAGATAGATAGATAGATAGATAGATAGATAGATAGATAGATAGATAGATAGATAGATAGATAGATAGATAGATAGATAGATAGATGGATGGATGGATGGATGGATGGATGGATGGATGGATGGATGGATGGATGGATGGATGGATGGATGGATGGATGGATGGATGGATGGATGGATGGATGGATGGATGGATGGATGGATGGATGGATGGATGGATGGATGGATGGATGGATGGATGGATGGATGGATGGATGGATGGATGGATGGATGGATGGGTGGGTGGGTGGGTGGGTGGGTGGGTGGGTGGGTGGGTGGGTGGGTGGGTGGGTGGGTGGGTGGATGGATGGATGGATGGATGGATGGATGGATGGATGGATGGATGGATGGATGGATGGATGGATGGATGGATGGGATGGATGGATGGGATGGATGGATGGATGGATGGGAGGGAGGGAGGGAGGGAGGGAGGGAGGGAGGGAGGGAGGGAGGGAGGGAGGGAGGGAGGGAGGGAGGGAGGGAGGGAGGGAGGGAGGGAGGGATTGTTTATTTGCGGTCTACGACCCATCACGTAGGTACATACACATATGTACAAATTTAAAAACAGCGTATCAGTTGTACTCATAATAGAATAGGATCTCCTGATGAAAGAAAGTAACATATCAAAACTCTTCAGTATGTAATTACACTTAAAATAAAATGAAATATATGTACACAAGGTAAAATTGTTCACATGTCAATTTTTAGTTTAATGCTCATCTTGAGCGTCTGATAGGATCTGACAAGAGAAGAGGAGAGAGAGAGAGAGAGAGAGAGAGAGAGAGAGAGAGAGAGAGAGAGGGAGAGAAAGACAGAGAGAGAGAGAAAGAGAGAGAGAGAAAGAGAGAGAGAGAGACTGACTTTAAACTTGAACATTGAAACTATTGTCGAGGCCACCGGCTCGTAGACCACCTTGGTTACAAATAAATTTAACAACAAAGCACTATAGTAAATTCTTCGACAGACCAAAATCTAATCAGCAACTTCCTTACTGGTAAAAAAAAAACCACTATGCGTTACATGTATTAATTTCCTGATCACGTGGTAATTGAGTATTCAACCACCACTGGCGGTTAACAACATTAACGACAGCAATATATTCCAGTATGCGGGAAGCACTGATAAACAGCCAAAAAGGATGAGGAGTTTGCAACTCAAAAGTTTAACACTTGTACCAGTCCTATCGTGGCTGTAGTGTTGTCACCCACAGAACGGAACCTCATCAGTGTTGTCCAATTTGTTAGTAGATGGCACATGAGACAGTGATCACAAATATGTATAAATGCACAAATATGTTCATAATGTATTTGTTACATGCGTAAATAGTTTATCACTGAACGTAAAATTGTGAAGCATCAGCATCACTCAATCGACTGTCAGTAGCGATTTTAAAGATAATCACAAATCGCTGTCGAACAGAGCGGCGCAACCTAATAATGTGGGTAAGCGTGCCACAAATGGACAGATTTAATGTTTTCA
>JAWQFJ010004182.1:75000-97500 GCA_034096865.1 Theodoxus fluviatilis
TATGCCTGTCTGCCTGCCTATGCCTGTCTGCATGCCTATGCCTGTCTGCATGCCTGCCTGCCTATGCCTGTCTGCCTGCCTATGCCTGTCTGCCTGCCTATGCCTGCCTGCCTGCCTGCCTGCCTGCCTGCCTGCCTGCCTGCCTGCCTATGCCTGTCTGCCTGCCTATGCCTGTCTGCCTGCCTGCCTGCCTATGCCGGTCTGCCTGCCTGCCTGCCTATGCCTGTATGCCTGTCTGCCTGCCTATGCCTGTATGCCTGCCTGCTCCATGCGTATCTGTCTGCCTACCTGTCTGCCTCCCTGTATAAGTGTGTCTGCCTGCCTGCCTGCTTATCTGCCTGCCTGTCCGTCCGTCCGTCCGTCTGTATGTCTGCATGGCTGTTTGTACTCTTATGCCTGTCCTCCAGCATGCCTGCCTAGATCCTGCGTATCTGCCGACATCCTTCCCAGCCCGCCCGCCCGCCCGCCCGCCTGCCTGTCTACCTGCCTGCCTGTCTGACTATCTGCCTGCCTGCCTGCCTGCCTGCTTGCCTGTCTGAATGAGTGGCTTTGTGTCTGCCTGTCTATCTGCCTGCCTGCTAGCATGTCTCTCTGCCTGTTTGCCTGCTTATCTGCCTATCTGTCAGCATGTCTGCCTGCCTGCCTGCCTGCCTGCCTGCCTGCATACCTGCATACATCGCTGTAGCCACGCTCAAGACGCGTCGCGGTAGAAGTGGTGGGGAGGTGTTGACGTCACTCTTTCGCGTAGAACACGCAGTTGAAGCAACAGACAGCACTACTAACACCGCCGCCGCCGCCGCCGCTTGTAATTGCAGATCTAGGCTTGTCAAGGTGGCTATTAATAACAGGAACACGTAGCAACAACATGTAGTCTAATTGATTTGTGAAGATGTGAACGCTTTGACAGGAAGTATTACAGAGTAATCACATAGGTTCAACACGTACCAGTATACGACACGAATTACCGACCAAATTCAAGTTATAAATTTCCATGTGTACCTTTTGACATTTTTACTTCTCGGATTCCATAAACTAAACAAAACGCAAAGCCAATGGTCCAATCTGAGTCAGCATATCACGTACAGATCGAGTGCACAAGGGTCGCATCAATAGTGCGCACGGTACCACTAAATTTGCATTTTGATGTAGTGGCAAACAACTTGGAAGCATACATAAGAGTTTGGGAAAACAACATGCTTCCAGGTTCGCGGATTCCGGGGATTCCGTGAATAATGCAGCCATATTTATAATATCGCAGTCAGCAGCCACCTACGAGCTCGTAACTGACAGAAAATGTGACACTACTCGTCCTAAAACGTTTCTTTCGTAATCTACTTATTTTTCATCCAGATATGGCATTCTCCAAAGCGAACAGAAAAGTACGAAAATTCTAATAAGTGTGGGGAAATATCCTTAAGAGCTAGGCTTAAGTAGAGTCGTTATCGTCTCCGTGATTGGCGGAGCCGACGAAATCCCGCATGACTATTAATAGGTACCACATTTAGGAACGAACCACATAATCGGTGACACCACTACCTGAACTACCATAACGAACAACGTGCCTGTTAGCTTAGAACAACTTTTTTCCCCCCGTGATAGAAAGCTCGGCATGACTGCCTAGTGAAAGAAAGAAAAAAGGCGATGAAACATGAATCTTGACCTGTTGCAATGCGCCTCAAAAGCTCAACAATCCAGGGTTTCCACCACGACAATGCCTCGATTGAACCGGTCTTAGCCAGCCAATAGAAAGGTCGGTGTCGGTGGTTACTCTGACCTTTGACCGCAGCCTCCACTCCGCCTGACTGACTTCGCACGCCCGGGGAGTTATGCTAAGATCCGGCCGCGTTAATGTATCTGCGTTTTGTGACAAACTTCTTGCTCGGCGGTACTGTAGTCCATGCACCTTAACGGTCCGCGTGATTCGGGTGTAATCTTAAGGTAAACGACGTTTATTGGCAGTTTTACACCCGAATCACGCGGAGCACAAAATTTGCGCAGCTGAGTGCGAGCTGAGTGCGAAATCTGGATCACGTGGCGGCGTCTATTTTCAAGGCTCGTGATTGGCTGGCTAAGACCGGTTCAATCGGGGCTTTTTCACCCTTCGGCTCAGAGCTCAGGTAGGAACCACGTGCTGAAGTCATGCACGTTGATCGACAAAGCACAGGCAGGCACAATTACGTCAGACAGATGCGTGGATGCCGTTTTTCGGCCTATCAGCCTTTGTAAGCTATATGTGGCCATTGATCACGAAAAAAAATCATTACAGCTGTTTAAAATATGCTCCTAACAATGAGTCCAGTTCTGATTTCCTTAGTTGTCTGCCTCTTATGCGTGGATTAGGGAGACGCGGTGACTCCATTTTTTACCCCCAACCCCCAGAGAGGGGGTGGGGGAGGGCGGGAAGAAGATGCCAGACTTGAATGAAGAAACTAATATCTCACAAATACGATCTCCAGCGGTCGAGCGCTAACAACACCTTTACACAATTATCGCAGATTTAATATGTTCTCCCACTAATCTTCTTTTAGGACCAAATTTTTTCCTCGGCAGCAGTTGAATACTGCAAAGTCAATTTTCCGCAATGTAAACCACAGTCTAATGACATCATAATGGATGGTTTCCTTCGGTAGATGAGACTGGAGATTATAGAGCGTGAATGTCACTATTCGTCTCACGCTTTCAAGGCAGGCACTGAATTAATTACACCGCATTTAGCGAGAAGTCCGTAATAAAGGGATGGTGGAGGTTGCTCCCAAAGAAGCTCTCTATGTCTCTTTCTCGGCTCGGCGCGGCAGTGTGCGGCGGACAATGAGAGAGAGAAGTAAACTTGCGTCTGCGCTCCTGTCTGGCATAATGAAGGCGAAAGTCGGTGATGCTCAAGAAGATGAAATGGTAATTAAAGCCGGACCATCCAGAGGCGACCGGTGTGTATTTGTAATCACGTCTATGACGATTACAGAGTCTGGGCTGCCGAGCAATCAATTTCAACTAATGCACACGAATTATAAAAGTGGGTGGGTGATGATTCTTTTGCAATTGCCCATGCTGGACCTTTTTGCCGTTGCTTTCTCTCTCGTTTTGCTTTCTCCTCTCTAACTCCTTCTCCCACCCACCCTCCCCACCCTCTCTCCCTCCGTCTTCTCGTCGCCGTTCCCCCTTTTCCTCCCCTGCTGCTGCAACCGTTTCCTCTCCTTTTACCCTCGCATCCCCTCTCCCTTTTTTTAAAACATGAACACTTCTTCCGAAACCTGCTTCACTGTTCTTCCTCCTCCATCCCCACCCCCCCACCCCCACCCCGCCCCCCATCCCAACCCCCACCCCACCCCGCCCACTTCTCCAACATTTTTTGCTGTCGTCCTGCTTCTGCTCCAACCACTACTAGTGCTGCTTCCCCACCCCCCACCCCCTTTCTCCTCCTACTCCTTCTTCCCACCTACCCACTCTTTACCACCACACACACACACACACACACACACACACACACACACACACACAGACACATAAACACACACACACACACACACACACACTCACCCCCCCCCCCACCCCCCCCCCCTCTCTCTCACACACACACACACAACACACACAACACACAAGTGGCTACTCCCTCCCATTCCACTCCTTCTAGTCCTCCCTTTCTCCATTTTTCCTCCTCATAGGGCTCCTGCTTCCTCCTGTCCCCGCTCTTCCGTCTGCTCTGTATGTTCCTCCTGCTCCTCCTTCTTTCTACTCATCTTCCCCTCTCTTTTTTCATCCTCCTTTCTTCAACCACCACCTCCTTCTGTCTCCACCACCTCCTTCTCTCTCTCTCTCCATCATCTCATTCTCTCTCCACCATCTCCTTCAATCTCTCCACTATCTTCTTCTATCTCTCCGCCATCCCCTTCTCTCTCCACCATCTTATCTCTTCTCTTATCCTTCTCTTTCTCCAATCACCCTCTTCTCTGTCTCCACCACCTCCTTCTGTCTCCACCACCTCCTTCTCTCTCTTTCCATCATCTCCTTCTCTCTCTCTCTCTCTCTTTCTCTCTCTCTCTCTCTCTGTCTCTCTCTCTCTCTCTCTCTCTCTCTCTCTCTCTCTCTCTCCACCACCTTCTTCTCTCTTTCCACAACTTCCTCTTCCACCACCACCACCACCACCTCGTCCTCGTCCTTCTCCTTCTCCTCCTCCTCCTCCTCCTCCTCCTCGTCCTCCTCGTCGTACTCCTCCTCCTCCTCCTCCTCCTCCTCCTCCTCCTCCACCTCCTCCTCCTCCTCCTCCTCCTCCTCCTCCTCCTCCTTCTCCAGTACCACCAGAACTAATGTCATTGTCGCCATAGCCATCGCCATCACCGACGCTGCCACATGTGATGCTGAAAACATCCTCCTTGTGATCGACTGCCTGAGCAGCAGCATCCCCACGCTCTAACCGGGGATGCTGAATTATCGTATTGAGGCACTTATTCCGCGGCTACTTCCTGTGGACTGCACAGAGCTTCGTGCTGCCAGCAACGGCCAGACCGGAGACGGTACATTCCTCGGCTCCAGGGCGTTTTCTCACCAATTCTGTCATGTGTCTTCCCGGACCGTAAGATCACGCTTCGCACGTCTTGGCTTGGCGCACGGCTCGGCAACTTTGTCAGAATGGGGATGGTGGGGATGGGGGGGGGGGGGGGGGGGGGGGTTGTTGATGGGGGGGGGTGTCGATGGGGGGGGGGGGGGGGGGTTGAGGTGATGGGGGTTAGGGTAGTGGAGTGGGCTGGGTTGGCGAGGTGGGGGTGAGGAAAGAGCGGTCAGGCTGCTTTCTTCGTCATGAACAGAAACTGCATCTCGTGGACTTGCTGGGTCCCGCACGTGTCAATAATTCAGCTGGTATCAGAGTGGAAACGAGAACAACCGGAAGGATTGGGTTAGTGCTCCCCCAGAAGTGTCGTGCAGGTCTTCCCTGGGTCCTGCGGGACCGCGGCCTGTGAAGCGATTCTCTGCTTTTCTTCTGGACAACTGCCGGCGCCTCACCTTTCATCATCGCAGCAACAAGGTCCACATGACCAGGTCGTGTGCAGGGTTGGATTTGCGGCCGGTGCAGATGTGGCGAGAGCTCCAGTGCGCTGAGGTCCTTTTTCTGGTCTAGTGCTATCCGTCGTGCACACTCGCACGGCACGTGCTGCAGATCAGAGCGTGGAGATGAACGGTGCAGAGGGATTACTGCCCCCCCCTCCCCCACTCCCTCCCCCCTCCCCCAAATGGTTGTGGTTGCGTTGACCCGACCTAACCTTTTTTTAACCGCCGATCCTAGATTTGTTTTTACCAATGAAAAAGTATGAACAACAAAATGCGTACTGTGCCATCTTCCCTGTTCTATAAGCACTTGGGAAATTCACAATTTAAGTAGGAAAAAGTATTTTCAGCAAATGAGTTTTGTTTTTTACGTTTGTGTTGTCTGGTCTCTTCTACATTAATTTATATTGAAAAGTTTAAGTTTGAGCAGACATGCCGACCAATACAACCCACCCACCCGATTTTCCCTCTCGTTCCCGCCATCCCAGTCCATCCCTCCACGCAAACACCTCCACATACTTTTTTTTTTGCCATGTTACCTTAATCACAACTTTTTATTTTGCCTAGTAGATTACATCCTCTACATCCGAACTAAATTTCGAGGATTATGCAACATCGGCGACCTGGATTATTTCAGCATGTTGTTCACCAGACACTTACTTTATTTTATTGCTTTGGGCAACTGCGTTAATGGGCAGTTACCCTTCTACAAATGATGTGCCAACTGAAGAATGTTCCTTCCTTCTGTTTTACTAAATTCCGTGTCGATAAAGCAAACAACTGACCTTATATTTGGGAACTGGAAGACAGTGTGTTGTTCCCATAACGAGATATGTCCACATTTTGAAAAAGTTTCGGTATTTCGCCGTCGAAAACCAAAATATATATATCCATTTCCCCAAGTGACCCCTCACCCAACCCCCACCTCCCGCCCTTCCCTGCATATCCAACTTACCTTTCCCTCTTTCTTTTTGTCTTCATTCCCTTTGCTTTATTTTCTTGTATCGTTCCCTCCCAGCACATCCCCTCCCTCCCTTATCTCTCATTATCTGGTTACGTGCATACCTCCCGCCCCCCTTATCTCTCTCTCTTTCTCTCTCTCTCTTTCTCTCTCTCTCTTTCTCTCTCTCTCTCTCTCCCTCTCTCTCTCTTTCTCTCTCTCCGTACTGTGATATGCGTGTGTATATATGTGTGTGTGCGTGTGTTTGCGTGTGTGTGCGTGTGTGTGTTGTCTGCCTGTCAGTACGTCCGTCCACATGTATGCGTGTCTGTCTATTCATCCGTCCTTCTTTCCATCCGTACGTTCGTCTGTCTGTCAGTATATCCGTCCTTACATTCATCCCTCTGTGTATTTGTGTATTTGTGTGTATATGTGTCCATCTGTTTGCATGTCCCTCTCTCTCTCTCTGTGTCTCCCTCTCTCTCTCTCTCTCTCTCTCTCTCTCTCTCTCTCTCCTCTATCTTTCCTCCTCCGCCTCTCTCTCTCTCTCTCTCTGTGTTTGTCTCTGTCTCTGTCTCTCTGTCTCTCTCTCTCTGTCTCTCTCTGTCTCTCTCTCACTCTCTCTCTCTCTCTTTCTGTCTCTCTCTCCTCTCTTTCTCTCTCTTCTCTCTTTCTCTCTCTCTTTCCTCTATCTTTCCTCCCTCCCCCCCCCCCTCTCTCTCTCTCTCTCTCTCTCTCTCTCTCTCTCTCTCTCTCTCTCTCTCTCCCCCCTGGACACACATACGCACGCGCGCACATACACATGGACATGCACGCTTACACGAACACATGCATGCATGCATTCACACACACACGCATGTATGCACGCACACACACATACAAACACACATACACTCGCGCAAACACAAACACGCACACACACACTTTTGTTTTACGCACCAGAAATGAAGCAGTCGTTTTAATCAACACTCCTCATTGAAGGTTTACTGTGAATAATGTTGGAATCAAGCCCCATAGCTCTCAGAAACTGCTCCCTGAGGTAATCAGCGTCAGAGCAATGGAGTCAATCCGACTACTTGACTGGATTTGCTGACAGAGTAATCATTTCTTACCCTGAAAGCGTATTGCCTCCGATTTTTGGGGGAGAATCATTCCTAATCATTGACCTCCCTGAAGACTTTGGTGCGAGTAAAAGCAAGGAAAAAACCCACGAACAAATAGAACTTTGAACTACCGTATTCGACCTTGCAATCGAGGAGGTGACTTCAGTTCTTTTTGAGTTTTTTTTTTTTTTGTCGTCTTTCAGACTTCTTCGCAGACAGCGCTGTCTGCGCTGGCACTGGGTACCTCTGCCCCTCCTCGCCTTGTCTCCCCATTTCCGCGTGTCGATCGTTTGTCGCTGAAAGACGAGTCCTGGTATTCCGGAGTGGGCATTTTTGCCATATTTAATATTTTGTTCCGAGAGGATCGATCGCCGCCTAGCGGCCTTCTGCCAAGAGTGTTCACGGAAGAGCTCTGAAGACGGGGAAGCCGACATCTAGCATCGCCAAAATGGCGGACAAGGAAGCGAGTGTGTAGGCTGGTTCGGATCCACCTCTGATCCCTTCTCTCTCTCTCGGACAGCCAGCCCCTGCTCGTGTTATATGACGAAAATGGGTGAGGAAGATGGCGTGCTATGCGATCAAGGAAGTTCAAGTCGCGGGGGAGTGTCCAGAGGGCAGAATGCGTTGTAAAACAGGGTGTACACTGATGTAGGTGAAAGGCGTTTGACAGTTTCCTATGTGCACTGAGACAGATATAGAATTTTCTGCTAAAAACAAATGCGGTCGCTAATGCATGAGGAATGAAGCAGTTTCCTGTATGAATAAGATAAATATAGTTTTCTGGTTGCTAATGTGTAAGCAATGACGCATTCTCCTGAAAATAAGACTTATATATATATATATATATATTTTGTTTTGTTTTTGACGTGGTCGCTAATGCGTGAGGTACGAAGCAGTTTCCTGCTGGAATAAGACATTTAGAGTTTTCAGTTTATATTTTTTAAATGGTGGTTGCTAATGTTTTAGAAATGAAGCAGTGACAGGCACCGTTTGTGGGGAACGCCGACGCAAATGTTGTGAGCTGTCAAACAATTGTGGCAGCCCTCATCTTGGGGTTGGATTTTTTTTTTCTCGCTGTTCTCTACGTGCATGATTGTGTGTGTGTGTGTGTGTGTGTGTGTGTGTGTGTGTGTGTGTGTGTGTGTTTGTGTGTGTGTGTGTGCGCGTGTGTGTGTGTGTGTGTATGTGTTCGTGCGTGTGTGGTGCATGTGTCTGTGTATGTGCGTGCGTGCAAGGGTGCGTATGTGTGTTGGTGCGAGCGTGCGTGCGTGCGTGCTTGCGCAGGCGTTAGGTAGTAACACGCATGTGTGTGTCCAGGGGGTGAAGCCAGCAGAAGCTCTGGATGTGTTTGCATTTGACGGCACATTCTGGGAGCAAGGTGATTATTGCGTAAATTATCTCTCTGCATGTATCTCTGTCTCGGTTTTAGAGAAACCCCACACCTCTGTTCCGAAAAGATTCTACGATTAGAAGTTAGAACACATAACCACAAGGGGACGTGGCGCGATACTCATTGCAAGCTTGACTGGATCAGTCAAGTACTGGTTGCGGGTGTTCAGTATGTCAACCAGACGCTTACCGAAGCAAGCACGTGTCCAACATCCGGAAACAGAGAAACTGAGCGAACCTGTCTAATAAATCTTTCAGCAAAAATGGCTTTGCTTACGCGTGTGTAGCGACTTGTTTCCTTCGTAAAGTCCCGACAATAATTATGGCGGTTCTCCTAGCTTGCGCCGGCAAGTCTAAGTCCAAAAGTCCGGTAGTCGTTTTTGAAAAGCTTTATGCACGCACAGGTCGATCCACAACGACACAACCAGTAATGTGGAGAGACTCTCTGCAGGTTTTATGTCGACTACGACAATGTACGGTGGGGTGCGCGTGAAATGAGAACAGGACTGGGCCATCGAGTCAACCCTCAACCACTTAAGTATGCACTCCCGCACTCTCATCAGTCGGACAAAAGTGCTGATGCACTCACCTTGTACGTAAGTTTCCTTTCTCGGCATGCAATTCAGTCTAACGAAGTATTGTGATCCACGGTTTATATAGCAAACAATCGGCGCTCCCCGTCACGCGGCTACCACGTGATCAAAGGGAGATTACCCGAACAGTCTGTTCCCACTACAGTAATGAACATCATCTTTATACGTCATTCTCGGGCTCGATCTCGTGAGTACAAAGTCGCTGTTATCCCTGCTCTCACTTGTCTCTCCTCGCGCTCTCTCCTAGAACGCTGTGTCTCACGTATGCACTCGCTGGAGTACACCTCACTCTAGTGCACAATCTCATGATAGAGGACTCGATCCTTCCTCGTGGAGGACTTTTCGCACTCACTATCTTCTCGCGAAGATAGTGTTGTTGATTACTTCATCTCCTCGAGAGAATTGTTACCATTATTTGAATCATTGCATGTCCAAGAGATTGTTTTATCTCCTCATATGTGCCTGGAGTCTATCTTCACTGGACTTGAACGGTCTGTGAGAGGTGATTGCACCTCTGCACCGATTTTTTTGTACGAAAATAGTGTGGGACGAAAGCGCATCTGATCAGTACGTTAGAAATATTCGCAGTATTATGACTCAAACTAGACTGGACCAGACTTTTTCAGGCCCAGATTTTGATGTCAATGTTGCTACTCATTTAGTTACAACTTGTCTCGTACAGGCTGCCTATTTCTTAAAGAAAACTATACTGTGTAATGGGAGACTAAGGTATTGCAAGGAATGGTATAATATTATTAGAAAATGGTGTGATGCAAAGAAGAGCGCCAGAAAGAAGCTCCGTGAATATCTACGCCAGAACACTGATGAAAAAAGAGTTGCATATATAAGATGTAGGAATTATTATAAGCAGGTAATTAGAGAGAAGAAGAGTGCTTTTAAACGTTCTGTAAGCGAAACTCTTTCAACCAATGTCCATGACGACGACATTTTGGAAAGAAATTAAACGGCTCAGAGTGGGTTCAAACATAACGAGCAACAACACTTTGGATGCCTGGTGTAGATGTTTGTGTTTATTCATGTAACAAGGCATTGTGGGACTTCCGCCATGTGACGTCAAGTATAAAAAAGAAGAACGCTCAGCAACCTGAAGCAGTTTGTTTTATTCCTGAATGCGTGCACCTCTGTGAACGTTTCTACATGGTGTCAGAAGTGGGATGAATGCCCATGTTCAAGCAAGTACTGTAAACTTTATGATTTTTATTCAAAGTTGAGTCATCGCACGTTGAATACCTTAATCTTTTCGTCCTCCGACACGTGCAAGCTGTGTAGGCGAGGATTACCGAGGCTCAGCGCATTCTGTTTAGATTATTTCTTCCGTCCTCCGACACATGCAAGCTGTGTAGGCGAGGTGTGACACAGTATTTCCGTTTTTTTCCTGAAAGCACTGTATGAGGCACAGTGGTACTGATTCCTCCTGATCATCATGGAATGTTTGCGCAAATTAGAACCTTTGTCCTTTGAAGGCAATGTGGCTGAAAATTGGCGACATTTTGAATCTGACCGGCATATTCATAGAGGCAGCATATGGCGACAAGGATGATAAAACCAAGTCGTACATCCTGCTCAATTTAGCTGGAAGAGAAGCAATCGAAAAAGCTAAAACTTTTACTTATGCTGTTGAAGTGAAGAACGATGCTGGTGCTGTCATTCAGGCTGCTGAAAACCGAGAAAGTGTGGCAGTGTTGAAGAAGAAATTTCAAGAACTTTGCAATTCCCTGACAAATGTGATCCTTGAAAGACACAAGTTCAACACCAGAGCTCAGGAAGCAACAGAACCTGTCCAGAACTTCATCACGGCATTGAAAATTCTTGTAGAGACATGTGAATATGGAACTCTGAAAGACTCCTTGATCCGAGACAGAATCGTTTGTGGAGTGACGCCACAAACCCTGCGGAAACAATTGCTGAAAGAAAGAGAGCTGACTCTCCACAAAGCCATCTAATTGGCGCAGATCCACGAATTATCAGAGAAGAGCAGCAAGCAGGTTTCATCACAAGAAGAGGTGCATGCAGTTGACAGCAAGATCAAAGCCCAAGGTCCTCGAGGTGATGTCAAGCCATGCAACTACTGTGGACACACTCATGCGCGTAAAAAAGATATCTGCGCTGCTTTCGGCAAGACATGCGCATCTTGTCACAAAGTGAATCATTTTGCACGAGTCTGCAAATCAACACGTAAGAACGCCAACGGCACAAACAACGTCAACACCATCGACGATGAACAAAGTGATGTCGAAGCTTACGATATTCACACCATCACATCAACACAGTGCCGCAATGAAATTCACTGCACAGCGTCCATTAATGCACAGAACTTGAAGCTGAAGATTGACACTGGTGCAAAATGCAACGTACTTCCCCTTGAGCGGTACAAGCAAGTGAAAAAGAAAGAGACTATCAACAAAGCACGTGCTGTGAACTTGGTTGCTTACGGCGGCGAGAGATTTTCGACTCTGGGCACTGTTGATCTGCGCTGCAAAATAGGGAACTCTACACAGTGGATCACATTCCAAGTCATCAACAGACAGGCAACTCCCCTGTTAGGCCTGAACGACGCATTAAGATTGAGGCTGATCGAACTGGACAAGACAGTATATGAAGTTACTGAAAGCAATGAGCTCTCTGAGAAAGTCCTCAGCGAGTACGGGGATCTCTTTGATGACAGGCTGGGCACTCTGCCATCCACATACACAATGAGAGTTGACCCGACAGTGCCTCCTATTGTAAAACCAGCAAGGAAAATTCCCCAAGCCATGGAGGGGAAGGTGAAGGAGGAGTTAGAAAGCATGGTCCAGAAAGGCGTCATCAAGCGTGAAACGGAGCCAACAGAGTGGGTCTCACAGATGGTCGCCACCAGAAAGAAGAACGGCGATGTCAGAATATGTCTGGATCCTAGGGACCTCAACAAGGCTTTGAAAAGGCCACATGACCCCATGCGCACAGCAGAAGATGTAGCGTCACGCCTGGGAAACGCCAAAATCTTCTCTACTTTAGATGCCAAGGCGGGATTTTGGCAGATCAAGTTGGATGAACAGTCCTCACTGCGCACAACCTTAAGCACCCCTTTAGGGAGGTACATATTCCTCCGCATGCCTTTTGACATAAATACAGCCAGCGAAGTCTTCCAGGCAGCCATGGAATGACTCTTTGAGGGCTACCCCTGCGCCATCATCGTTGATGATATCCTCATCTGGGGCACCACAGAAGAGGAACACGACGCCAACCTGAAGAAGGTCCTCGACAGGGTCAGAAAAATTGGCTTGAAGCTGAACCTGAGCAAATGCAAGTTCAGACAGAGGAGCGTCTCCTTTGTTGGTCACAAGTTCACGGAAGACGGTCTCAAGCCAGACCTGGAGAAAACAGATGCAATCAGAAACATGCCACAGCCTGAAGACAAAGCTGCTCTCCAGAGGTTCCTGGGCATGACGAACTATCTGAACAAGTTCATCAAAGACTACATCGAGAAGACGGCCACACTGCGTGAGCTCTTGCGCAATGATGTAGTCTGGAGCTGGACTGAAACGCACCAGCAGGCATTTGACCGACTGAAGGAAGAGCTGACGAACCCTCCATTTCTGGCATACTTCGACTCCAGCAAGAGGGTAGTTCTCTCTGTGGACGCATCGAAGAGTGGCCTCGGAGCAGCATGCCTACAAGACGGAGCTCCGGTTGCCTATGCCTCAAGAGCCCTCACAGACTGTGAAACCAGATATGCCCAAATAGAGAAGGAATTACTGGCTGCATTCTTCGCTTGCAAGAAATTCCACGACTTCATTTATGGTCGGCAGGTGACCATTGAGACTGATCACAAGCCATTGATCAGCATCGTGAAGAAGCTTCTACACGCTGCGCCAGCTCGTTTGCAAAGAATGCTGCTGCTGCTGCAACGCTACAACCTGCATTTCCTGTACAAGAAAGAAAAAGAGATGTACCTTGCATATACGCTAACCAGAGCATACCCTGCTGAAAATCCTGAAGAGATGGAGTTTGAGTATGACGTCATGACAGTGCTGTCCATCTCGCCAGAAAGGATGACAGAGCTGCAGCGAGAAACTCTGTCTGACCCAAGCATGCAGAAGCTGGCAAAGTTCATCAAGGAAGGATGGCCCGAGCATGAGCGAAGTGTTCCACCCGAAGTGAAGCCGTTCTTCTCATTCCGCGATGAACTGGTCGTTGAGAATGATATCATCCTGAAAGGCCAGCGTGCTGTAGTCCCAGCGAGTCTACAGTCCAGCTACATCGCCGTACTGCACAAAAGCCACATGGGTGTCGAACGCACCAGGCAGCTGGCCAACGACACTGTGTTCTGGCCGAGGATGTGCCAGGATATTGAAAGCGCTGTATCCCAGTGCTCAGTTTGCAACAGCTGCAAAGCTCATATTCAGAGGGAGCCATTGATCAACCATCCTGTACCCGATCTCCCTTGGGCGACGGTTGGCGCCGATTTTTTCGAATGGAACAATCATCAGTGATTGGTTACGGTGGACTCCTACTCAGGATGGTTTGAAGTCAATAAGCTGCCCGACACGTCATCACGCCAGGTGATTGGAAAGATGAAGCGCCTGTTTGCTGCACATGGCATCCCACAGAAACTTCTGACAGACAATGGCAGGCAATTCGTGAGCCGTGAGTTCGAGGAGTTCACCAAGGAGTGGAACATTGAGCATGTCACAAGCAGCACATACTCCAAGATGGCCTCGCAGAGAACGCAGTAAAGCAGGCCAAGCAGCTGCTGGAGACGTGCAAGAGAGATGGTTCTGACCTGTACTTGGGCCTACTGAATCTCCGCAACACGCCAAGGGAGACCATGGGCTCCCCTGCACAACGGCTCATGTCCAGACGAACTCGAACCACTTTGCCATCGTCAACCAAGCTACTGAAGCCCAAACCGCTGAACTCAAGCCGAGCCTCGAAACAGCTGAAAGCAGCACGACAGCAACAGAAACGTTATCATGACAAGTCGGCGAAAAACCAGAGACCACTGAAACCCAATGAGACTGTTCGCATGCAGACTGACAAGGGGTTCCAGGAACTTGCGGTGGTTAAATCAACGCGCGACTCACCAAGGTCATACGTGGTCATGTCCGACGGAGCAGACTACGTCAGAAACCGCCGGCACCTGCTGCCGGTGAACGACCCCAGACCACAAAAAACTCTCAGACTCACAATGCACACAGATATGTGCAAGGCCAGCCTGCCACTGCTGGTCGTCCGCTCACTCGCAGCGGATCGCATACTGCAATCCGGCCCACCGCTGCCCAGCCAACCCAAGATGTCAAGCCAGGTCCCAGCTGCTCCAGCACCCGTGGTGACGCGCTATGGAAGGGTCGTGAAGCCGAACCCCAAATACCTTGACACTTGACAGTTGTGACTGTTCCATGGTCACAGAGTGCACCAAGCAAACATCGTGTTTCTTGTGTATTTTGTTTTCTCGTTTCCTTTATGTTTGCATTTTATTGCCGTTTTCTTAGTTGTATTCCATTTGCAGAAAACAAGAGACACCATAAGACTGTTGCTGGTTGATATCACAACTTTATTTCTTCACAAAGACAATTTATCGCTTGTACTTTGCAAAGGCAGGAGAAGATGAGAGTTATCAGCAACAAGACGAACACTGATTCTTAAAGTTTAAATGTTGCGAACTGATTTTGTTTTTCTTCTAGTTGTACTCAAGCTGTTCACAAAAAATAAAAGAGGATAGATGTAGATGTTTGTGTTTATTCATGTAAGAAGGCATTGTGGGACTTCCGCCATGTGACGTCAAGAATAAAAAAGAAGAACGCTCAGCAACCTGAAGCAGTTTGTTTTATTCCTGAATACCTGCACCTCTGTGAACATTTCTACACCTGGTATACACACTTTAGAGATCTTTTTTCTACAACAAATCCCGTCTCAAATGGCAGCACTGACTTATCACTGGTTCTTCGGAACAGTTACGACTCTGACGGTGTACTGGACTCACCAATATCTGAAGAAGAGGTCTTGATTGCATTATCCCAGTTAAAAAATAGGGAAGGCCGCAGGGACGGACTTAATTATTGGGGACATGATTCGGTGTGCACAACATCTCCTTCAGCCTTTCCTTTAGCGTTTGTTTAATGAGATTTTTGTATCCGGGGTATTTCCTAAACTTTGGTGTGAAGCTATTATCTATCCTGTGCACAAAAGAGGTAGCTATGATTCTCCAGATAACTATCGTGGAATAGCGCTGACCAGTGTGTTAAGCAAAGCATTTGTACATATACTGAACAAAAGATTAATTAAATGGGTGGAAGACAAAGAATTGCAAAGGGAGGAGCAGGCTGGTTTTAGACGTGGATATTCTACGATATATAATATTTTTGTTTTGTATGGTATGATACAGAAGTTTCTGAACAGACACAGAATTTTCTTGCATGTTTTATTGATTTCAAGAAAGCCTTTGACTCTGTAAATCACCAGGTTTTGTGGGACATCCTTCGACGACACAGTGGGCAAGGGAGATTACTCAGAATTCTCCAAGCGATGTACGAGTCAGTACAATACTGCGTTTGCGGAGCCCAGGGCAGTCTTTGAGAGTTTTGTGGGGTTGAAGCATAGTTGCACAATTAGTCATCTTTTGTTCACAATTATGATTAATTCGTTAGTAGATGAAGTTTCAGAAAACTCCAAATATGGTGTTCAACTCATACCTAATACATCAGATTTATGAATACTGCTTTTTGCAGATGATGTAGTAGTTTTCTCAGATACTGCAATGGGATTACAAAACCAACTGAACTTTAAAAAATAATCTTCCGACAAATTGGGTCTCACTGTCAATGTCATGAAGACGAAGTTGTCGTCTTTCGATCTGGAGGTTACATAGCTTCTCACGAGAAATGGCATGTTGGTAATGATGAACTTGAAGTAGTGAAAGAATACAGATACCTAGGGATTAAGTTCACTCCAAAACTCTGTACGCGTGTCACTCAGTCTGACCTAGCTTGCAGGGCAAAGTCTGCCCTCTCTCTCATGAACAGAGCCTTAAAAAATATCTCATGTACCTCCTAATGTGCATTGCAAACTGTTTGATGCACAGATTCAACAGATCTTGATATATGGAGCCGAATTATGGGGGTCAATGATTGTGGAGGTATTAAAAGTGTTCACTTGCAAGCAATTAAGTCATTTTTGAATGTATCGTCTCAAACCCCCAATTTAATGTGCTACGGTGATACCGGACGCTTTCCTATGTACATAAATGCCACTCTAAAGAGTATCAAGTATTGGCTGAAGATTTTACGAATGAAAAGTGATAGACTACCAAGAAAAGTGTATCGTATGATGTGTAACCAGCCACCACATTACATTACATTGGCTACGAAGATAAAGGATGTGTTGGCAACATTCAAATACGAAAATGTTTGGTTGAATCAGTGCGTTGAAAACAAGCGTGCCTTTGTAAAGAACCTGAGGGATATCATGATTGAGTCTTTTATCTCACGATGGAAATATGATCTAAATAACAGTAATATATATTTCTTCTATAAAGAAATTAACGATGAGTGTGCTGTTGAAAATTACTTGTATAGTATCGATACGAAGGTGTTTAGAGACGTCTTGGTTCGATTTAGGATGGGCATTACAGATTTGTAAGTGCATAAACAAAGATATGAAACACATTCGTGTGAAACGCTTTGTCCGTTATGTAGAGAAACTGATGAGAATGAATATCATTTCTTGTTGGAATGTCCTGCACTGCAGGATCTACGAGAACGGTATCTGCTTCCGCATATTTCACTCAATGAAAACTGTCTGAAAACGCTTCTGAGTAATTACAGCAAGATGGTTAGCAGAGCCACGAGTATATTCTTATATAAAGCATTTCAACGTAGAATGTGTGCTGAAAATTTACCGGAATCCAATAAATTTTATCTTGATGGCTAATTTGATACTCTGTACATTGTTGCGGATATCCACCTGCTTTTATGTATGTATATACAAACTATGTAATTGAAATAGGCCGGAGGCCTATTCAATAAATCGTTCGTTCGTTCGTTATCTTTTCGCTCTCTCGCCTACCTCTGTCATGCGCTATCTTGTCTCACTCGCTCACTCTCGCGCCACATATACAGTACATTTTAAAGGCTTTCTAGAATCATCAAAAACAACGAGAATACTCCAGACGATCTGGAATGTGTGCGAAGTGACATCACGCTACACATCAAACGAGATCTGCGCCCTGGCTACGTCCAATAACTCGGCAATGGATTGTGGAGAGGACTGGCATATAATCTGGAAGAAACCACGATGTTCTAGTACATTCCAGCACGTTCACAATACAGCTCCACTCCTATAGATCGAAACAACCTAATCGGTCTCGCTGCACTTGAAAAATTGAATTTACAAAACATGGCAAAGTAGTACGCAACAAAGCTGGCAATCACAAAAGCGACAACGATAAATCAATGCGAAGTCAAGTCACTGTCCAGGTAGTCCATAGAGGGAAGGGTGAGCGGCCTGAATGCAAGACCTGACACATGGGCGTAAGCTTCCTTGTGGTAGTATCTACCCAGACCGTGGGGTCAAAGTCTGCAAGACCACTGTCCGCTCTGTCACTGAAGGGTGCAGTCCCCCTCACAGGAAGCGAAATGAGTGTACCACACGCCGCCCTCGCCGCGTGTATGTCTGCGCATCCTCAGGGGTCGCTCCACCGTCACTCTCACCTTCCGAGGAAGGGACTGATACACCGTTTCTCGCTGTAGGCTCGACGTCATAAGCTGGATCAGGGTGACGTCGTGGCGACTCAGCAGTCTTTCGGTAGGTCTCCCTGGTACGACCGATGTCTAACTCTTGTTAAGAACTTTCAAACTTTCTGGCGTCATATTCTCTACTTGTTGATTCAAGACGGTAGTGACTTCGACAGTGTGTGCTCCACCAACTGCTCGTCCGATTCAAATGCACGTTTCGTAATTAGAAAGAGAATCCAAAGTACAGTAACAATCAGGCGAACTCAAATTCGATAAAGGTTGGTGTAGCTCAAAATGTGGTAACCGGTTACATTGTGTATCCGAGGCTCTCTCTAGGGCGCATATGGCTGATGTGGCGACACTTTTGGAATAGCTTGACCAGCTCAGAAATGGTAATGTGGACTTGCCTCACTCTCGATGAAGGGATGCTGTCCATGCACATGATGGATATGAATTCGGGCAACTTGAACACAGTACCTCGTAAAGATGACTGTTTTCTATGAAACCAGCGATAACAGGACATGTAGAGGTCTCGCCATTCTGACAGTAACTTGAGCGTGTAGCGATCCACTTTCGGCTTAGGGCTTCGTTGTGTGTCTTTCTCGGATCACTGGCGCTGGTGGCAACTTTCGTCGTAGGTAGCCTGCGTGCATGACCAGTTATCCTTGTGTCCACCATCGCAAATCAGCGGGTTGCCCGCAGTCAGATCCAGACAAAGATGGGAAACCACAACACCGGCACAAATGACTTCATTGACAAAATGCTAATGGTCAACGAAGGTCGAGTGGCTAGAGAGAATTTGCCTGCCATTTCCCGGGTGGTCAAAGTAGAGATTGACTTGAAAGATAGAGAGAACGAACGAACGAACGAAAGAACAAACGAACGAACGAAAAATTTTATTTGTTCGGGCCACCGGCCCATTACAAATGTTTACCGTACCAACATCTCAAATAACGAAACAGGTGGGGGTGGGGAAATCAAGACTTCAATAAGTCTTGTTAACCGGGACGCGTGAAGAGAAAAGTCGCTGTTCTTCAAGTCCATAAGGCCCTACTTCTTCTTGGAGCGCCAGGGCTGCTGCCGACGACGGGGTGGATGACCATGGGTGGCAGCTTCTCCTCGCTTGGCTGGCAGAGTGGCTGCACTCACACTGCTGTGTTGCACATGGGTTGAGATACATGCAGTCGAAGGTATTGCCGGCTGCGACGAAACGCTTCTAGTGGTGAGAGTGTCAACACATGCGTCATTTGCCTCAGAGCCAGCACATTCTACCGCCCCTGCCTCCTCTTCTTCACGCCGCCACCTGTCTCGGGATGGCTGGAAAATTCGATCAATCATCTGCTTCACGTAATCAGAGTGTTCAGACTTCTCCGGAGCTGCTTCCCCACTAACCGCCGACAAGACTGTGCATATCTCATCGAAAGCTGATGTGTCGACCGTTGGCCGACTCACAGGGCTTACACACATGTCTGCGGGCTTTTCACGTGCGCTCAGTGGTGTCGCGGAGTATCGTGCAGCGGGCATGGTGGACGCAGGAAATGAGGTCAAATCACATTGAGTGGAAACGGAGCAAGCAGTTGAAGGATAAAAATTCGATGAAGCTTGCTCACCAGTGTTGTCAAAGTTGGTGCCTCTGTCCATGTTGCGTCTCTGCTGGTCTCTGCGCAGTTGGGCAGGAGGTTTTCTTCTCCAGCTGTTTGTCGCGCCATTGAAGGAAGCGGGCTGGCCGGCCTGGGACTTGAATCGCAACACCACGACAAAAGCATCCCGTTCTCCAAAAACTTTAAACGAGGACATGGTCTCGGTGTCTAGAAGAGTGGAGAGCATAACCTCCAATGCAGCTGGAAGACCAGTTACTGGCATGTTTCTACCACTTACGCCTCTACCGGCGGAAATTCAGGAGAGCGAAGTAAACACGTTCTGCTGCCGAGGTGAGCGCGCCGGAAGTATGAGAGAGAGAGAGAGAGAGACCGAGAGAGAGAGAAAGAAAGAGAAAGAGTGAGAGAAAGAGAGAGAGAAAGTGAGAGAAAGAGAAAGTGAGAGAGAGAAAGAGAGAGAGAGAAAGAGTGAGAGAGAGAAAGAGAAATAGAGAGAGAGAAAGAGTGAGAGAGAGAAAGAGAGAGAGAGAGAAAGAAAGAGTGAGAGAGAGAGAGAAAGAAAGAGAGAGAGAGAAAAAGAGAGAAAGAGAGAGAGAAAGAGAAAGATAGACACAGAGAAAGAGAGAGAGAGAAAAAAGAGAGAAAGAGAGAGAGAGAGAAAGTAAGAGAGAGAGAAAGAGTGAGTGAGAGAGAGACAGAGAGAGAGAGAGAGAGAGAGAGAGAGAGAGAGAAAATTTTTGAGGCGATGGGCGCCCGAACATATGATTTAACGGACATTATCGCTCTATCGGTCATTTGTAATCTCGAGTCTGTGGAACATAAACAACTTTTTCAATCGTCCACCTAATGCAAGACAGACAGACAGACATGCAGGCAGGCAGGCAGGCAGACAGAAAGGCAGGCAGGCAGGCAGGCAGGCAGGCATATAAACGAACAAACAAATGGACGCAGGCATGCAAGCAGACAGGCAGGCAGGCAGGCAGGCAGGCAGACAAGCAGGCAGACAGACAGAGAGGCAGGCAGGCAGATAAACGAACAGAAAGACAAACGGACGGACGGACAAACGGACGGCGGACCGACGGACGGACAGACGGACAGGCAGAGAGGGGGACAGACAGACAGAGGAACGGACAGACAGACAGAGGAACGGACAGACAGACAGAGGGACGGACAGACAGACAGAGGGACAGGCAGGCAGGCAGGCAGGCAGGCAGAGTAGGATGGAGAAAAGAGAAATGCGTAAGAGCAAAATCCAAGAATTTAGAACTCTCAAAGGATATTTTGTTTGGGAACCTTCAACCCTGGTTGCCGCGATTGAATTTCGAGTCCCCTGTTTAACTCATTGATGTGGATGAGCAACGCAGGTGCAGCACCCTGCACAATGATACAATAATGAGCTGTGCAGTTTACAATTATACACATTCTGGCCGCGACACGAATGTCTTTTCCACTGAGGTATAGCCCCGACTAGAACAATCTAGAAACTCTTCCTCCATTCTGAATAGTTACTCATCCTTGCATAGCTGAGGATGCGTTCACATTTACCAGTCTTATGAATGAATGAATAAATGAATGAATGAATGAATGAATGATTAGACAGATGAAAGGGAATTTGACGGCCTATTAGCCTGGTTAGGCTATATAAGGCCCCTGACTACAAAATTACTAGAGGTGTCTGGAGTAAGAGCAAGCGTTGATATCTCCAGTTTTTCACTTTTTGCGAATCACGTAGGAAAATGCGTCGAGTGTCCTTTCCACAAATGCATTAAGATTGCCAGTATGTCTGGCATATATGCCACTGTAGCGAGATAAATCCAATGTGTTCTATGCTTGTCTTTCAATCAGAAGATGTACATAACACGCGTTATTAATGAACACGCCACTCCTTCGGTGACTGCTGTGAAAGGGAACATACTAGACATTGGACGTCTCCAAGTCAACAGACCCGCAAAATATCACTCTTCTTTCCAACAGAGAATGAATCAGAATAGCTGTAATGTGGAAATGCGACACTAAAGCTCTGGGAAAGATAACCGTCCCAGACATAATCATAACAGCTAGATAGCTAGGGAGATGAATTTGACCGAAAAACAAATCATGGTTTCCACAAGAGCACGAAAGCAAATTACATCGCCTTGCGTGGCAGGGCAGATGTGAGAAAATGAAAGTTTTTGTTGGCAGCCATTTTTATTTTCTCTTCAAAGGTCAAGAAACAAAACTGTTTCGTTGGCTTCCTCGAGAAACCGCCAGCTTGCCGCGGTGATGGAAGAAAAAGTGGCGTCTATAGCCTCATAGGCTCATCACAGACTAACAGGAGGTTACATTATTCCCGCTTTTATTATACGTACTGGTTTGACCCAGGTCCTGCAACATCACAGCAGTCATTGCGTTCCGTCTTTACGGCGCAAGCCCAGCATCCAAGACAGTGAGAGTCTCACTCTTTCTTGCAGCATGTATTACCAGGTCGTCGCGCATGCCCAGACGATATGAAACGCCTCGATTAGACGGGCCGTCGCTTATGTGCATGCGCAGATGATATACAAGCCCTCAACTAGACGGACTGTCAGTTGTGCGCAGTTAAAGGTCAACTAAACCCGAATAAAACCTTTCGCTGAAAAGCAATAAAGTCTTTCAGAAAACACCTCAACTCTAAACTTGACATCATTTCAGAATATCAGGCAACGCTTCAATGTCAGGGATGTCGAAGGCACACCACTGCCAAGCGCTGAAGCAAAAGATACTTGAACTGCTCTCCGCAAAGCATTAACCCGATAATTATGAGCGGACCATCATCAACCAGGGATTGCGTCGAGTGGGAGCAATGGGTGACACCAAAGTAATTATCATCAAATGAAATAGTCTAGAAATTATCGGGTCTCTGTCATGACATTATCTGAGATCAGCTTTGATGCTTGTCCGCAGAGAACGAGGGTCTAACTCCGGCGCTGGGAGGACAGAGTGGCTGGATGGGGAAGGAGACGTCATAAATAGCCAGTCAAACTTCAAGGACAGCCATTTCACGCCCTGTAGCTAAGCAACGCAACTGTGCAGCCGATGGTGTCGCCTTTCCATGGCAGTGCCGTAGCTTTCGGTCAATCCTTACTGAAC
>JAWQFJ010004182.1:100000-102500 GCA_034096865.1 Theodoxus fluviatilis
CACATGCTCTATTTCAGTCTTTTGTGCCCTTGTTCATCTACAACAAATACGTGGCTAGGGTATACCGTCACAACTCCAGCTAGGTCGATGTACTTGAAGCAACGGACGATATCTAGCTCTGTCCATCGTTTCTTGGGAAGCTGCCGCTTCGCACTAACATGCAACCATACATACGCACGCGTTAGCATCCGAGCATTCACGCATAAAGACACGCACCTCCTACACACACACACACACACACACACACATATATATATATATATATATATATATATATATATATATATATATATTTTTACATACACCCACGTTTACACAATTTACAGTCCTCTGTCTCTCTCTTTCGCTCTCTCTCTCTCTCTCTCTCTCTCTCTCTCTCTCTCTCTCTCATCTATCTATCTATCTATCTATCTATCTATCTATCTATCTATCTATCTATCTATCTATCTATCTATCTATCTATCTATCTATCTATCTATCTATCTATCTATCTATCTATCTATCTATCTATCTATCTATCTATCTATCTATCTATCTATCTATCTATCTATCTCTCTATTTTTCTCTCTCTCTATCTCACGCATACGCACACTTAAGCAAGCGAACACACACACATACACACACATTACGCATGCACACACATAACGCACACACCATAACACACATATAACGCATACACACGCGCGCACACACACATGAACACATGAACATGCACGTACCAATGAACAAGCGTTTGCACACACCGCATATAGATGCAAAGACATTCACTCTACATACACATTCGGGGGCGCACTCGAACTGTCTCTACCAAATGACACAGCAGACGCCTCTCCAGGAGAATGCGCTTTTAAGGCATTACTGTTCTGTTCTCTAGACAACTTTGAACGGCCATCTTGTCCAGAAGATCAGGCTGTCAGTCAGTATGGCTGTTATTAAGTCAGATATATGGATGTCACAATGACCAATTGTTGACTCATGACATCGTCTTCCACGAGCTTTTGGAGTCTTCTTCATCAGGTGGTAGAGTGAACAAACAGATGGCGCACAGTAAGTCGTTCAAATAAAACGGTTCACAGAGGTGGTGAGCATATTCTCTCGAAGTATTTGAGGACGAAGGAGAATGGGGCACAGGCTCGAAAGTTTGTTGAATACAATATTGTAAGTCAACAACTGGACTTTGTGTCACCCACATCTCCAAGATTACTAAACAGCCCAATCCTGGCTTTCCTGAACTGTGGCCATCATTACTATGCTCCATCTCTGAAGTCGCATGTGGCCTTTAGCGGGCAACAAAGTTTGGGCACAGTAGCAAGTGGAAGCCCTCTAGAAGGAGGCAACGGTGAGCCGTAACATGCAAAGACGTGCTCAGCCCAAGTCTTGAAAGTTTGACTTCTCGATACCTATGGATGCAGAACATAACTGCCAATTATGACACAGTTGTCGATCTACTTTCCACTTTTCCCACAGGCTACCTTTATTATTTCGTAGACGCTTAGAGGCAACATTACATGATTCAAATTACTATTCAGTACCAGATCTAATATCCTATCTGAGTGTCACGGATACATATTTTTCATCTTCATGAGCTGACGTCAGAAGGCATCACAGTACATATCGTGCTTTAGTCATTGCAAAATGTTCAGACCATAGATTCATTCCAGAAAAAACATTCTTGACGTCAGCAATGGTTGTTTCTCATTGATGGCTTTTATAGTCTTGTTGAGGGTAGGCTTTTACGTGACTGGCAAGATTAAGTTTCGAGCCACGAACGCACCAAGAGAGGCAATAAAAGACCTCACGGCTACACCAAGAGGCAAAATAATCCTCAGTTTGATATTGATACGGAACATTTTGGTCTCCTTATCCTTAGCCAGCCTGAACCAAAAGCCTATGTCTCCAGTTGACATTTTGGGATCTGTCCTCATCCATAAGAACACAGCTGTGCTTGGTGAGCAGATTTATTTGCAAGCAACCGAGCGAGAAGTGCAAACCACCACGCCATTTCCCCTGCCATGTCAGTGACTTGGATTCCAGGACTAGCCTCGATTTTATTTTTCTATGAAATCACGTTACAGTACTTGTGATTGTGAGCGCTTTGACAGGCTACAATGATCCTGCCACAGTCACCAACATTGTACATCAAACTGAAAAGTTCAAACTCCGCTCCATCCGGGACAAACGACAAAATAGGTGCCATTATCCCTCCAGGTTTACTGGAGGTCCTCACAGCTTTATCTGTCTGTCTGTCTGTCTGTCTGTCTGTCTGTCTGTCTGTCTGTCTGTCTGTCTGTCTGTCTGTCTGTCTGTCTGTCTGTCTGTCTGTCTGTCTGTCTGTCTGTCTGTCTGTCTGTCTGTCTGTCTGTCTGTGTGTCTGTGTGTCTGTGTGTCTGTGTGTCTGTGTGTCTGTGTGTCTGTTTGTCAGTCCCGACTTAACGGCTGATATCTCTAAAACTACTGGACGGATTTCCTTGACATTTTGCACACTTACTGGAAGTTAGGT
>JAWQFJ010004182.1:105000-182500 GCA_034096865.1 Theodoxus fluviatilis
CACAGCAGTGCTATGCCCTGTAGAAAACTGTACCACACGGTAGTCATGCCGTGCTTACACACTGAAACACACAGCAGTGCTATGCCCTGTAGAAAACTGTACCGCACGGTAGTCATGCCGTGCTTACACACTGAAACACACAGCAGTGCTATGCCCTGTAGAAAACTGTACCACACGGTAGCCATGCCGTGCGTAAACACTGAAACACAGCAGTGCTATGCCCTGTAGAAAACAGTACCACACGGTAGCCATGCCGTGCGTAAACACTGAAACTCAGCAGTGCTATACCCTGTAGAAAACTGTACCGCACGGTCGTGGCGCCGTGCGTAAAATCTGAAAAACACAGCAGTGCTATGCCCTGTAGAAAACTGTACCACACGGTAGCCATGCCGTGCGTTAACACTGAATCACAGCAGTGCTATACCCTGTAGAAAACTGTACCACACGGTAGTCATGTCGTGCTTACACACTGAAACACAGCAGTGCTATGCCCTGTATGAAAATTGTACCGCACGGTCGTGGCGCCGTGCGTAAACACTGAAACACACAGCAGTGCTATGCCCTGTAGAAAACTGTACCACACGGTAGTCATGCCGTGCTTACACACTGAAACTCAGCAGTGCTATGCCCTGTAGAAAACTGTACCACATGGTAGCCATGCCGTGCTTACACACTGAAACTCAGCAGTGCTATGCCCTGTAGAAAACTGTACCACACGGTAGTCATGCCGTGCTTACACACTGAAACTCAGCAGTGCTATGCCCTGTAGAAAACTGTACCACACGGTAGTCATGCCGTGCGTAAACACTGAAACTCAGCAGTGCTATACCCTGTAGAAAACTGTACCACACGGTAGCCATGCCGTGCTTACACACTGAAACTCAGCAGTGCTATGCCCTGTAGAAAACTGTACCGCACGGTAGTCATGCCGTGCTTACACACTGAAACACAGCAGTGCTATACCCTGTAGAAAACTGTACCGCACGGTCGTGGCGCCGTGCGTAAAATCTGAAAACACAGCAGTGCTATGCCCTGTAGAAAACTGTACCGCACGGTAGCCATGCCGTGCGTTAACACTGAAACACAGCAGTGCTATGCCCTGTAGAAAACTGTACCGCACGGTAGTCATGCCGTGCTTACACACTGAAACACAGCAGTGCTATACCCTGTAGAAAACTGTACCGCACGGTAGCCATGCCGTGCGTTAACACTGAAACACAGCAGTGCTATGCCCTGTAGAAAACTGTACCACACGGTAGTCATGCCGTGCTTACACACTGAAACACAGCAGTGCTATGCCCTGTAGAAAACTGTACCGCACGGTAGTCATGCCGTGCTTACACACTGAAACACAGCAGTGCTATGCCCTGTAGAAAACTGTACCGCACGGTAGTCATGCCGTGCTTACACACTGAAATACAGCAGTGCTATGCCCTGTAGAAAACTGTACCGCACGGTAGTCATGCCGTGCTTACACACTGAAACACACAGCAGTGCTATGCCCTGTAGAAAACTGTACCGCACGGTAGTCATGCCGTGCGTAAACACTGAAACACAGCAGTGCTATGCCCTGTATGAAAACTCAGCGCACCTCAATGCCACGCCCTGTTTTTAAAAAAAAGAATAAAAATTACAGCTATGCCATGCCATGCAGAAGGGCAAAAAAAAAAAACAAAAAAAAACTTAGGTGTCATAGCATGTTGAGATCAGAAACTCAGAGCGTGGCCGTGTCCTGTTTAGAATTGAAATACATCGCTGCGTTATGCTATAAATAAAAATAAACTAGATTGCTGTGTCATTCCCTGTTCGAAAACTGTGATACATATTAGCTGTGCCTTGTATAGAAATTGAGACAGCAGCCATGTCGTAGCTTCCATGGAACTGAAATATGCACGTACACAAACTGCACAAACAGAAAAACAAGTTGTGGGGTGTCCTGTAAAGGCCTGAAACACACAGAAGTGTCATGCTCAATACAGAACTGCAATGTGCAATAGTGGAGAAATCTCTGTAGAACTGAAACTAAACAGGACCGAAACAAACAGTAGCATCACAACGCACAGTATCGTGATCTGAAAGAGACTGCGATGCTTGATCGTAAACATCCTGCAGAAGACCTGTGCGTTAGTATAAGAACTGAAAGGTAAGATTTGACGTGTCCTTCTTGGGACTACAATCGAACAAGAGAGCATTATGAGAACGCCCATGACCCTGCAACTACTCTTCCATGTCATGCTGGATTTTCTGCTAGAGAGGCCTTACGCTAAGAAGTGTATTTCATTATACTATTTATTGCTCTGTGCCAGCTCGAAGTCTCTGAGTGCGGAACAACACACACGCCAGCTTCATCAATAGATCGACGTCATCATATTCGTGATGAGCAGTAGAATATATCTTTATCCCTCCAGGTTTACTGGAGGTCCTACAGACTTTATCTGTCTGTCTGTCTGTCTGTCTGTCTGTCTGTCTGTCCCGACTTAACGGCTTATATCTCAAAAACTACTGGACGGATTTCCTTGAGATTTTGCACACTAACTGGAAGTTAGGTCCGATTGAATGTATCAAATTTTCAGAATCAAGGCTTGAAGAAAAAGTGGGTTTTTAAGGTCGTACACTCCAGAGCGCCTCCCCAAATACACGATTCATGGAATGGCGAAAGTGCGTAATGTGTGACGTCATCAACAACGTGACGTCATTTGCGAGTAGAGTTTTGATGATAATGGATTTTGAGAACATTGGTGAAAGGATAAAGAAGGATTTTTTACGATGCAAGTAGTCAATTGATGGAATGGCGACCCACTCTACAGCCACGCCCCTTTACTCGCTGTATCTCGTGTGGTTATAATTGCTGGCGCCAAAATGGCTTCTGAATGAACGCTGATTCGTTGCATTGTATTCCGGACATCATTTGTGTCTCATTTTTGCCAGACAGTGAGAAGATTTCTCAGACTGTGATAGACAGGGGTATGAATAAATACCACTCAAGTTATTTAGACGAAATTAAGATCTATGAGCAAGCAGAATAAATGGTCGAGTTGACAGCTTGGTGCTTTAGATCAATGCGAAAAAATGAAGCTCCATGGCATATCGACTTTCTTTCCATCTTGACGCTGCTAAGCAGAAGATCAACCATCCTCATTGCTCGTGCAAATCTGGGTAAGTGTTTTTTTTAAATAATCATTTATCTGTTACTTGTTTGATGGAGTAACCTAAGCTCGCATTCCAAAATTGTAGAACATACTGTTGAAGTGTTGTGTGTGGAGCCAAAAAGCTTGCGCAACTGTCCTTCACACTGACTGTCCTATGCACGGACTGTCCTTTGCATTAACTGTCCTTCACACTGACTGTTCTATGCACTGACTGTCCGATGCACTGACTGTTCTATGCACTTTTACACTGACCAGTGCACAGAATGACCGGCACATGTCCGAAGCACTGGTGAGCGCGACAAAAACTTGGAGCGGACTGTTAGATCTTTACCCACTGTAGAAAGCGCACTTCCCCTCCTCTCCTTCGTGACTATCTCCTTGTCAGTGTGAAGGACAGTTAATGCAAAAGACGGTCAGTGCAAAGGACAGTCCGTGCGTAGGACAGTCAGTGCGAAGGACAGTTGCACAAGCTTTTTGAATCCACACACAACACTTCAAGAGTAGGTTCTATAATTTTGGAATGCGAGCGTAGGTTACTCCATCAAACACGTAACAGATAAATGATTAAAAAAACAACAACACTTACCCAGCCTTGCACGAGCAATGAGCAGTAATGTTCAATTTCTAATGCAGATCTGAGACTCACCCCCGCACAGACTCCTTTGCTTTTATTCAGCCGGTTGAGATTTAGCTGCTTGTGTGGCCACGGAAAAGAACGTTATAAATGCTTTACAAATACTCTGCCATATCAATTCTCTAATGGCTCAGCTGGTAGAGCGTTGGACTCTTGGTCATGCATGACCAGGTTTGATTCTGCGCTGAAACTTTTTTCTCTCTCTTTTTTCGAGAGGTTGTGGGTTTCAACCCGACCTGGTTTTTTGTGTTTGTATGTGTGTGTGTGTGTGTTTCCCCCCTCTTTTCTCGAGAGGTTGCGGGTTCAAACCCGATCTTTAAAAAAAAAAATTTTAATGCCAAAACCTGGAGGTTCAGCACCAGCGGTTTTTATGCTTCTAATTACCTAACTACATAAAAGATAACCTCCAAAATAAGTGCATTGTTCCTTGGGTGAAACTTTAACCTTCCACCAAATTTCATCAGAATCCGATTTGAACTTGACGAGTTATTTTGCCGAATAGCTAACTAACGAATCTAAGGTAAAACATACCATCCTTGGCGGAGATATTGCTATTTATTGAAAAGGTGGAAAGGAGACTATAGAGTACGTTATGTGCAGGAATAAAACACTTCGCAATGTTTCATTTTGGCTAAAACTGCATATGCAGAACGATGTCGTGTTCCAAGAAAGATTGATAAACTCGGCCTTGGCAAATTACCGACCGACAGGCTTGGAGACAGTCATGTGAAATGGAGCTCAGACCAGACTGACTCCAGAGGTGTGTAGTTACAACACCCCGTGGTCTGATATACACAACCTCGACAGATTTAGGATTTTGTCTGTGAACTTCGGTCCGCAAAATACCGACGTTGCATGTGTAACCGAGCGGGCGGGAAAGAGAATGTGGAAATAGGGCGAGGTAAAAAAGGGGACAGGTTCGATATGTTTGAAAATCAAATAGGAATGAGTTTTCACAGTATTAAATTTTATTCTGATACTAACCGGTAATACAAAAGCACGATGGCAGACTCATTCACATGGTCAGTTGAATGACGTTAGAAGGAACGAGTGTCTTGATTGCATCTAAAAAAAAAGAAGAAAGGGGACCCCTCGTCCAACCTCAGAAATCCACCCTCATAGCCCTCGGAGCCAAGCAGACTCCTTCACCAGTGCAGTGGGAGTCTACACGCGACCCATGCCTTGAATAAGCCCCGTGATCAGAGTTCACACCACTCGGGTGCATGGGGCATGCGGCACGGGGCACAAGCGGCGAAAACAGCGGAGGGCGAGAACATCGCAACGGGAAAGGGGGTGGGTGAAAAAAGGGTAGAAGCCAGGACGTGGGCGTCGGGAAATCGGAGAGCCGAAGCTCAACATCCGAGGTCGTCGTGAGTCCTGCAAGACTGCAGAAAGCCCGCTCACATGCAAGTAGTGGCACAGGGAGCACGTGCTTGACGGCGCTTGGCACGGGGAAAAAATTACACCTGACAATTTTAACAGTTTATTCATGCTAAAACAAAACTAACACTAAAAGTACAAACTGGTGATGGGTCACAGTGGCACAAAAGTGCACCTTGTCACACATGAAAAGACTATTCTGGAGGACTCAGAAATTATCGGAGTCGACGTTCTTTTGAACGTCACGATGTGGTCCTACCAGTCCTTCACGTCGCTTCTATCATAAATACTCACTGTTTACAATATCGATAGCAAAAAAGATTCCGTGTACTCTACCAGGATGAGTGGCGTAATAACTGTGACCGGAAATGACGTCACGACCAAGAATACGCCGTAAAGCGATTTGACATGCCATGCCTTGACAGGAAATGACGTCATATTGAGTGGTTACCAGAAGAGTTCTTTCTATGCAGTACGAGTATCAGCGACTCCTCCTAGACAGTTTCCTCTATAGCACTTCGCTCTGATTGTTCCTCTTCGGAGATTCTCTATAACCGGCTCTGTTACCATCAAATACGTGATATTTCCTGTTGCTTCTTTGGTGTTCATCCTCAAGGCCACCACCCAGACGCTCCCACAGGATCAACCGCCCACCTGTATTTGCTCGCAGACGCGCGTGACCACAAAAGCTCGCACGCGCGCGCGCGCACGCACAGAGAGAGAGAGAGAGAGAGAGAGAGAGAGAGAGAGAGAGAGAGAGAGAGAGAGAGAGACAGAGACAGAGAGAGAGAGAGAGACAGAGAGAGAGACAGAGAGACAGAGAGAGAGACAGAGAGAGAGACAAAGAGAGATTGACAGAGAGAGACAGATGGAGACAGAGAGAGACAGAGAAAGAGATAGACAGAGAGAGACGGACCGACGGACGGACGGACAAACACACACACACACACACACATACACACACACATACACACACACACTCACACGCGCACACACACACACACTCACACACACTCACACACACACACACACACACACACACACACGCACACACACACACACACACACACGCACACACACACACACACACACACACACAACCACCACCACCATCACCACCCACGCTTACATCTCAAGCAGGACCAGCGTTTCCGTTGTGTTCAACTCGTCAGCCACAAACAACCTCTCACTGTGTGACTTCATTGCCTTGACGACATCACCCACACACTATGTGCCAAGCCCACCCAAGAATCTGGCCCCTCCTTTGTCTGCTGTATATTCAGCCCGCCCCTAAGTCCCCCTCCCCCCTACCCATCCCCCGTCACTCATCCGTTGGTCCCTACCCCTACACCCACACCAGCTCTTTCACCTCTCGCTCGCCTGATCAGCATAGTTTTACTGATGCCGTCTTGCTGCCATGCCTTCTCACCTCCCCCTACCCCGATCCCCTCAGTTGCAGAGCATTGGTGGAAGCATTAGCATGGTCGGCCCACCTCCCCACGTGACCACATGGCGTTCGCGCGAGCGGGTATTTAAGGTTGGCTTGACGCGCCATCGGCCATCGTGGAGGCTGCCGACGCCCGAACTCATCTCTGATTGGTGGAAAGCAGGTCCCGTGACTTGTGCTCGCGCTCCTCACCACCACCGCCGCCCGATACTTTCCAGTCCAGGTAAGCGATGCCTCTGATCAACGCTGCAGGGCCCTCGCTGTAGGCCTACGTGACAACCTCTCTGACTGTAGCCACGGTTCCTAGTTGGATCGTGCAGTTCCTCGTTTTACTCCCGTCTCAAACAGGAGAGAATAATTGTTTTCCCTGCAGGAGTTGCCTTTCCTTGCCGCATTAAAAAAATTATCTTTTTTCTTCTCAACTTGACAGCACTTCGCATGTGAGTGATATCTTGAAAATGCGCTAGCTGGGGATGTTTACGGTAATGTTCGTTTTACACACGTAGTACACTTATTAAGTCACAGGAACGCTCCCAGGAAGTTTTCTACCGATGTCTTAAAGGTTCTGTTGCCGAGCAAGTCGCTGCTTTCAGAGTGTGGTCTGTACATTGACGTACAAGTATTTTCCCGCATAGTCTGCTTAGGTTGTACCATCTGCTAGTTCAGCTGCACTGATTTCTTCAGTAATTAACCCGGAATTTCACAAGCTTGAAGCATCTACAGAGCTAAAGGGTCCCTCCAATTCATAAAAGCCTATGAGAGGGACGACGAAGAACTGGAAGGGTCGGTGTGTGAATTGTTAAAACTTTCCTTGAGCAATGTGTGAAGTACAACCCAGACTGCCTGCGTCTTCACCAGCCCCTTCCACTGCGTGTAAACAGCTCCGCCGTCAGCTGCTTCCCTTGTCGACAAAGCATTTTGCGATCTGTAAGTTGTCCCTGACGCGTTTCATATATCCCGACGCGTCGCTATCTCACAATGAGATGCCGTATTTCGAGACAAGTCATCTTTTGCTCTCCTGTCCTCGAACTGCACGGGCGCATAGCAGTCTTCTTGAATCGTAACGCTTTTCTCAAATGTCAGCTACTTGCTGTCTTGTCATATTTCTAGCTGAACTCTTCATGCATTCCGTCCACTCACATTTTCTGCCTTTGCGTTTCTGATTGTCGGCAGTTTTGGTGACGTCATGTCTTGGATTGTGAGGCGTTGGTGTCGCCATCATTTTCCTTTCACGAATGAAACACTCAAATAGCTATGCGATACGGGGCACCCCCAACTCACGGAGATGCCGATGTTTTCACTAATGAGGGAATCTCAAGAATTCCGCTTCACGCATATTTTCCAGGTCATCTTTACGACTCTGCATTTTGATACATTCATGCATTTAGACGGACGAACTTGTGTTCAGTTTTCGTGGCAAAAGATTGCCACTGTTTAAAACCCCAGAATGAGAAAATGTTCTAAAGCACTGTGAAGATTTCATGTCTCTATCTTGTAGTCAGCTTATCCTGATGGTTGCATTATCCCTTCTATATGCCAGTCTTGCCCCCAGTCCTATGTTTGGACACAAGAGTTGCTGAAGTCGGTGGTTGTGAAGCTCAGCGTACCGTTGCATCCGAACAGTACTTCTACGACTCCTCTGTTCCTCTGACGCTGGGTAGGGTGTCGCTCATCACTTCTCTAATAGTCACCTGATGAAGACAGATAATTGCACTGGTTTCCAGGTCCCGTCAAAATTCCTTCTTTTTCGTCATCGCGTCGATGACTTTCGCTTGGTGCCAGTTTTCCTTGTTCAGTGGAGGTGCACAAACACCGTACCTAAAAGTCTCTTAGTTGGATTAATGGCGGTAAGAGCCACCTGAAGACACTTCGACATGCAACATTTATCATAACAGGTACGGTTTTCGCGCGGCTGCGCAATTTTTATTTGAAAAGTGACGTTCCTTTCAGGTAATAAATTCATGCAGACAATATTAAACATGTACTCTGTGACAAGTCACAGGCGTAATGGGCGCTCCCGTATAACTCAATGGATGTGACACTTTTCCACGGTCGCCCACACAACGATGTTTTAAAGACACAAGAAAACAAGGTCAGTGCGTTGGGAGGTCGAAGAACGCATCATGCAAGTCTACATGACACCTGTAGCGCATCAGGATTTTCAAGAGTGATCTTTATTGGAGGGTTGCATCTCAGGGTGACAAAGTCTCACCTCGCGTCCAAAACTAAGAACGGAAGATTTTAGCGTACGTTGCACTGGCAAGCATCACACTCATTCCCACTTTCGTACGCCAGAACTGTGGAAACACCTTGTGTGTGAGCTCCTGTTATCATGTAAAATACCCAGGGGCTTGTTTGAGCTTTTTCTGGACGGACTTACAGAAAACTTACTTAGAGTACATATCTCTACTTTTTAAAATGTTTTACCAGAGCGAAAGCATTCATTTTCGGTTATTGCGAGCGTTACGAACAGCGTCTGTGGAGGTCCGTTAGGTTTAAATTTGATAGGTTTGTGCCTGAATGAAGGTCTACTCTTCGCGCGTAGTAATTATGATTCACTCTGCGAGTCACATAAATCGGGGGTAAATTTTTCATGTGCTTCCAGAAGAAAAGAAAAAGAAATTAGAACCGAAAGGCGGAGCAAGTTTCGCGCACGTATTAGCGAGCAACGGTACAGAGAGCGGATTCTGGCCCACTGAGTTCATTCGAATTACACTCAAGAGACAGACCCGCACATCTGCCATTGCAATTGCTGACAAATTACTTTCGTCGTTTTACCATTTGCCACTCAGCGATAAAAATAATTGGTCTCAGAAGTGGATTAAATAAGCATCCGAACTTTTTGTGTCCCTTGTCATAATTCGACGACATCCTTTTTCCGGTTGATTTCTCTTCCGGTGTCGATGATTTTCCATTAACCTCTATCTATATCTTTCTAACCTTTTCTAATTTCCCCCTTCACATTTCCGTGCAACGTACCGAGAGAAAAAATCATACCTCTCTCTTCCAAACAGATGACCTTTTTACAGCCAGTTGTTTCTTGTCAGACTCCAGGGGGCCTCGAGACATCAAATATCTGACTCATAAGCGTCAGTGAGATCCCACTAGCCGATCCCCAAGAACACTTGTTTCTTGAGTTTCAGCGAATGGCGGACGACGTAGCTTCTCTGGTAGGAAGCTGTATGTCATGTTTTTATAAATTTCGAGCGCAACGAAACGAATCACACGTGACGGTTTTTCCTCTCTCGAAGCATCGGTTGACACTGAAGCCTCTGCAACCTTCCGGAAACGTCAGACTATAAAAAGAAGATTCACACAGTCATTTATTCCGTGGAATGTTTCTTTTATGTGCACTAACTTTGTGGCTGAATCCACAAAAACATGTTGTCGATGTTAATGAAACTGTTTGTAGAAAGTGGTCAATTGAAATTCCCAGTACTTGTCAATTTGATTTTTACGTTTTTCTTACCGCAGTAAACTTGAAATCGGGAAGACAGGTATTTGCTGGAAGTGCGCAAGCAGTATAGCTTTAACAGTGCATTTTCTGTCGTTACAATCGTTTTCACTTGTAATCAGTTTCTGTGAATTAGACTGATTTTATTTAAATGTATGTGTTATTTCTATTTGACATGGCATCAAATGAGTTTGGATAGTATTGAAAGCAGACTAAACACGCTGTGTTCTTGAAGCAATGTCCGTGTGACTTGACCGCAGTCAAATCATCTTAAAGGGCCGCATCTGTAATGTTCTTCTCGTCATGAGTGTTGTCTTAGACAGGTATTTCATTAATTTCGGCCGCATAGGCGGATTAAGTGGTTGTACAACGACGCCAAAAAAAAAGCAAAAGTATAGCCTACGCGAGTCTCTCAGCGCTGTACTTAGCTTTCGTATTCTCCTTAGCCAGGGCTAACTGCATTGACTGAATGTGGCGCAGGTGTTGCTGTAAATTTTCCCTCCGAAGAATTGCCCTGTAAATTGTTTTAACTTCAGACGTGATCCCTTGTGATTGTACAACAATTTGTGAAGAGGCTGCAAACTTTTTAGTGCTTTCTAATGTATCTCGCGCGGCTGCTAGTCTTCGGCATGGGGTCTGACATCGTGCGGGCGTTAGACTCGAGACGTACGTAAGAAGGAGAAAACAAGAAAAATAAAAAGGATGAACATTGGCGAGAGAAATGGCGATAGACACACAAACAGGCAGGCAATCAGGCAGGCAGGCAGGCAGACGGATAGACAGACATAAACACTCACACATACGTACACACGCGCGCGCGAGCGCACACACGGGCAAACAGATCCACAGGAAAACAAACACAGACACACATACAGACACTCTTTCACACACACACACACACACACACACGTACGCACACACGCACGCACGCACGCACGCACACGCACACACACACACACACAGACTCTCTCTCTGACTCTCTCTCTCTCTCTCTCTCTCATTCTTGTAGATCTCTTGCCATGTAACTTATGTTCTCTCTCTCTCTCTCTCTCTCTCTCTCTCTCTCTCTCTCTCATTCTCTCTCTCACTCTCTCTCTCTCACTCTCTCTCCCTTTACTCATTCTCTCTTCCCTTCCTCCCCCAGCGCCCCCCCCCTCTCTCTCTCTCTCTCTCTCTCTCTCTCTCTCTCTCTCTCTCTCTCTCTCTCTCTCTCTCTTTCTACATTTGAATATTTTGCCTCAAAGGCTGAATGTAAGAAAGGCAATACTGCCTAATTCACTATCCTTGTAAAATAAAGTTCGTTCGTTCGTTCTCTCTCTCTCTCTCTCTCTCTCTCTCTCTCTCTCTCTCTCTAACATACAGACTCTCACACACGGATCTCTCTCTCTTTCTTTATCTCTTTCTCTATCTCTTTCTCTCTCACACACACATTCTCCCTCTCTCTCTCTCTCTCTCTCTCTCTCTCTCTCTCACACACACACACACACACACACACACACACACACACACACACACACACACACACACACACATGTCGGTGGGCAGCCGGGCATGTTGGGGTTAATTTTAGAGTCACGCGGAGAAACGTGAAATCTTTTATCTTTCCACTGCAAACAGAGTGACCCCATGAACATGAGACGACCTGTTGAGATGAGCAGTTTACTGGCCCCGTCATCCGTTGACTGTACATTGACGTCAAATGCCACACAACTCCAGCTTTTATTCGGTCAAGACACATTTCGGCTATAGTGGACAACGTCGCTATGACAAGTGTTGCTAAAAAGTGGTTGAATGGTGCGTTGTTCCGATTGTTCCGTTACAAGGGTTGACTTGTAATGGTAGAGCAATCTCGGATATAGGGGCTGTCCGTAGATCGTGATAAGCATAGACCCCATTACGGGTTTATTATGACAATTGTGTGAATATCATGTAGATCAAAAAATACATGACATGACGAGCTAATACAGCGGCAAATGAAATGTCACCTGGCCTCGTTCTAGGCCACTGAACGTTTTGGTCTTGATACATTAAAAGTGCCCTTGAAAGCATTGGTTTTTCATTGTTTTGAGTCGCAGTGTACGAATACCAGGGTTTCAATATAAATAGAAAAAGACTTGTTAACGAAAAAAGCCACACATCCAGCTAATAGCCACATGCCCCTGCAAGGAGTTTATTTAGCCTCTGCACCTTCGCTGACCATTGTCCAAGTTAGAGTGTCGAAACTCAAGCACGTCCGACAACCTTGAAGATGACCGACGCAAGTCACTTTGATGTATTTTCACCAGTAAAAAAATTAATAGTGTGATCCCAGTCTCGAGAGGCTCAAGACGGCCGATTCGAAAATGCCATCGGGCGATTTAGCCATTGTCCTAGGTATCTCGTACGACTTCTACATCCAGCCAAGATAAACTGCAGATGCGTGACTATAAAATATGGCTTGACTGCTGCTGATTCTTCACGCTGCACAGTGGAAGGCAGGAAGAGTCTGTGTCATGCATTGTCACTGGCGAGGAGACGTGAGCGCACTCTTACTGTCTGGAGATCACATCGAATCATGCCAGTGGAAACAAGACCGCATTCAGGCGGCGGCAACTAGGTGCCAAGACGTCACTGAACAAGATGGGTGGCCGTCTTCAAAAGCTGCGGTGGCGTGCTAATGATCGTGCAATGGGATAATGAGCAGATTGTCAGTAGCAACTGCACAGCGTAACTAATCGGCACCCGCGCGGTGCCACGGAGCACAGCAGCTAGGCAACAACGCTGTCATGTTGTTCCCTGACATTGACAACGTTGTTGCCTGACATTGACAACGTTGTTGCCTGACAGAACGCCTCGATACCGACTTTGAGGTACTCAGTTATCAACCGTGCTCACCATATGTGGCATTCAGCGCCTGCCGCCTTTCGTTGTATAAAAAAAGAACTTCAATGGCCAGCAAGACGACAACAACGATGACTTGATGAAAGTCGTAAACGGCTGGTTTGGATAGAAATTCTTCTGACTTTCACTGTTATCGCATCGTTACCTCGAATGATCTGTGGTTGCGTGGGCTGTATCTGCAAAGTCTTAGTCTTGAAAAATTACGTCGACGGCTTTTCTTTTCATCCGTGCGATAAGTAGTGTATCACCACGAGCAGAAGTGTTTGTAAAACAAAGCCGAAGGAGAGACCCGGTCATGAAAGCAAAGTGCCATATTTTTACGACTCACGCAGGACGAGAAATCGAATACAGTGGACGACTGTCGGATCAGTGTGGAAAACTGTGAAATCTGAACATGTAACACCTGGCGTGCCGATGAAATGGACATTGTGAATATTTGACTTCTAAAATAGAGGTAACACCTTGACTTTTCAGAGAAAGTTTGCTATTCTAATGCAGAAACATGAGAACATATGTCACTGTGCATGAGTAAATAGGACCAAAGAAAAGGAGACAAGGTCAGATTTTTCAATAACATAATTATTTATTTTTTAATACGTCTTCCAGAAGAAAAAACACGTCTTCACGGTATGCACAAGCAGTTATTTATACTTTTTGGGGAAGCTGCCAAGCAAAAAGATTTGACTTAGTCCCTGGGCGACGTAGTGAAGTGTTTGCTGGTGTCGTGCTATTCAAATCTCAAAGTCTCCAGTCATCAAAAAGATCTCTGTAAAATCCAGAGTGCAACTGACAACAACGAGCACATACTACCGCTTCTTCGCGAGGAAAACAAAAACGAGCTTAATAAGCAGAGGCAAAACTGTTTACAGGAAGTTCATTATACAGCCCGTTTCTTCTGTGTTTTCTCCAGCAACTTCTATCGGCTGTCAGGCCCCAAGAATAAATGTAGACTTCTTAACACAATTCTTCTTCATACAGCTTGTTGACACAGAGTACAGAAGTAGGGACGAAAAATGTAAAAAGAGAAAAACAACCTGATAACTGCTGCGATTGAATCATAATAGCCCATTGACCGAACCGACGCACACTCGCTGAGGCAGTGTTTAAGGACTGGCTTTACGAGGTGACTGTCAAGGCATTGGTTAAGGCCTTCGCACACGAGGCAATTCCACACGCCACGCACGGACTGACACAAATATCTCCCAATGGCAGATCGCTACTGACGCTCTTGCTCCACTATTATCATCCGTGATTGGCTGCCACAATGACGCTTGCGAGAACGCCAGGGTAGAATCGCCTCGTGGACGACGGGCTTAAGATTCGCGGCGTTGTCAACTCTTTCTCGTTGACTTTGAAGTCCGTGATCTTTCCAAAGCACAGACATGATCATGCCCCGCAAGGAATGAGATACTAAAATACATTCCTCATTATATCACATTAGCACCTGCAATGTCATAATTTGTGCCAATTTAAAGTTCATGTCTTTGTTCATTTTTACTTAGGTCTAGTATTGCTACTCATCGCATACCCATTTATGTTTGGCATTTGCTTTTTAAATATGTCTCAAAAGAGAGGATTATAGTTATTGTAAATTTTGAGACGTCTCTGTTCTGTCACTCTGTGCCTAACTTTGTCTCTGTTTCTCTCTGTCTCTGTCTGTCTGTCTGTCCGTCCGTCCGTCCGTTTGTCTGTCTGTCTGTCTGTCTGTCTGTCTGCCTGTCTGTCTGTCTGTCTGTCTGTCTGTCTGTCTGTCTGTCTGTCTGTCTGTCTGTCTGTCTGTCTGTCTGTCTGTCTGTCTCTGTCTGTCTCTGTCTCTGTCTCTGTCTCTGTCTCTGTCTCTGTCTCTGTCTCTGTCTCTGTCTGTCTGGCTGGCTGGCTGGCCGGCCGTCTGTCTGTCCGTCCGTCCGTCCGTCTGTCTGTCTGTCTTTCCGTCTGTCTTTCCGTCTGTCTTTCCGTCTGTGTGTGTCTGTGTCTGTGTCTGTGTCTGTGTCTGTCCGTCTGTCCTTCCGTCCGTCCGTCCGCCCGTCCGCCCGTCCGTCTGTCTGCCTGTCTTTCACCTTGTGAAATGTCCTGCATTTGCACACCATCACTGATGAGACTCTTTCGGTTTCCGCGGTACGTATACTCCAAGACTTGCTTCAAGTCTAGATGAGGGGGCGAATCTTGATGAGACTGTTTCCCCCTTCACATTCCCACCCACCCACCCATCCACCCATCCATCCACCCCTATCCTGTCTCCACCGCCACCCATTCCCTTTTGTATTAATGTTTCTACGTTTCTAAATTGTTATGGGCCGACGGCCTAACGATAGCATTTTCAGTGAGCCAGTTAGTTTCTCCCTCTCTCTCTCTCTCTCTCTCTCTCTCTCTCTCTCTCTCTCTCTCTCTCTCTCTCTCTCTCTCTCTCTCTCATGTGAAAATAGAGAGAACACATACTTTTGTATGCAAAAGATTTATGGGATTAGATCAGAGAACCCCTAACCATATGGTGTATGGAGATCTTGGACGCTTTCCAATTGCAATCAACAGTAGTTCGAGAGTCATAAAGTATTGGCTAAAACTCAACAGGATGGGGGAAGATAGGCTTCCAAAACAAGCTATGGTCATGCTTATGAACTCGCGAATCAAAAGGGAACGAAATTGGACAGAGAAGGTGAAGATCTGCCTATGTAAATTGGGCTTTGGCTTTGTGTGGCTGTACAGTGGAGTGGGTGATGTGAAACGTTTTCTGAAACAGTTCAAGCAAAGAATGAAAGACTGTTATATCCAAGAGTGGGAATCGGAAAACAGGAGTAGTGACAGGTATAACTGGTATGCATCCTTCAAAGAAAGCTTTGGTTTGGAAAATTATTTGAATATACTGGACATAAAAAAGTTCAGGGATGGATTCATTCGCTTTAGATTTAGAATAAACGAGTTGAAAAACAATAGGAGGTACGAACGTACACAAGACACACTATGTCCGTTCTGCAAGGTAAAAGAAAACGAGGAACATTTCCTACTGTGGTGTTCGGCATACCAGCAGCTTAGAGCAAAATATTTGGGAAGGTTCTTAAGTCTGGTGTCAAATATCAATGTCTGTAAATACGTAATGCAGGGAACAAATGTCGAATTATCAAAATCAATAGCCATGTATATATTTTATGCGTTCAAGATGAGAGAACAAAAATTAGGAGAATAGATATTACCCTGCTGTACAGTAATTATATAAAAATTTGAAACTTAAATTGTTGTGGAAAAACTGCTCACAAGATGATGTTGGCACGGCACAATGTTGATGGAATTCTTGTAACATTTTCAACTGTGCACATGCAATGGGCCTATGGCGTCAATAAAGTTCAGTTCAGTTCAGTTCTCTCTCTCTCTCTCTCTCTCTCTCTCTCTCTCTCTCTCTCTCTCTCTCTATCTCTCTATCTCTCTGCATTAAAAAAAATTCCGTTCCACCTCCCACCTCATTTCATCTATGATATTACGAGCGTAGAAGAGAGCTATCACCCTGTCCTTCCTACCTTCATATACATGCACTTTCATGATTATCCTTCCCACACTCAATTCCGGGTCTTTCGACATCTTCATCCGTCTGAGCGTCTGTCTTCGATAAGTTTGACAATTCATCTCCTTTCATACCGTGTCTCCAGCAACCGCCATAAAACCTATGCGATCATGTGTAACCTTGCCTCATCTCCGTAGAAGTGTTTATGAAAGTTTTGTACAAATTGATCGTTTGTCGTTTTAAACCGAGGAGGTGCCTGGTAAGCATCTTCAGCAAGTTGCTGAAGTCTTAATTTTACAGTGACAATGAGCCTTGCATTCAAATGTTCATCGCTAACTACATGACCGAGCAAGGTTTATATTCGTACAACTTATAACTCAAAACTTGAGCGATAGTCTCGAGACTGGGCTCGACAAATCTGGAGTGGGTCCCTCAAAATGTCCTTTGAGAGCCGATTTTGACAGATGAAAACTTTTGAGTCGTTCCCCTTGAGACCTTCGTGCGTGTTGGAGATAAGAAAATGGCATCCACAGGAGGAACATGGATGCGAGAGATAACTCGGTTACAAATGCCGGGCACAAATATGAGCAAGTTGACTTGAGAGGGAGGACTGGTGGTTGTTCGAGTAAGGGGAAGAAGGGAGATAGGCGGCTCTTTGGAACAAAGTTTCTAGGACTAGTTGGCGAGGACTGGTTGGAAGCGAGTCTGAGGGGGTGGAAAGAGGGGTGGTGACAGATCAGCACCGAAGGGATCACATTCTTCCCTGGTCAAAGAACTTCTTATCTTGCTGGTGCCGTGTACCCCAGGCTAATGAAATCAACCCCCGATCCACTGTGCGTGAGGGACTTCGTTTTCATTCCGAGACCCCGAATCACTCCCATCTGAGTAGGGTGAAATCCAATATGAACCAAAAAACCACGGGGGAAGAATGATGGGGATTGAATGAAAAATGATGTGCTGGGAGGATTGACGACGGCGTTGAAATGAATATTATTGTGGCAACGATTCGGCGAGGTGACGCCTAGTCGGCTGGCGAGATTATTTATCGGTTCTGTTCACAGATTTAAAAAATGCTCATTTTTCGATACCCATCTTTGACCTTGACGTCACAGACAACGTGAGCATGTGCATGTCACTGCTCTACAGCGGTTCCGACAGATAAAACACTCTCGTGTTAGTTCACGGAAATTCCCGGACATCACAGGAAAAGACGATAGATGGATTAATGGGGTATTACGTCCTATCAGCCTTTGCAGGTTATGCAAAGCCACTGATCACGAAATCACTGGAGATGCTGGAGCGAAAGCAAGTAGCCACGACTTCTCTCATCACTCGCCTCTTACGAATCGTGTAGGGAGACGCGGTGGGGCTATTCTTGTCGCCCAACCCATAGGGGTTTGGAAAAGAGAGTAATTTTCTCAGACGAAGACCGTCATACCGTGTAAGTGTAAACACGCCAAGTATGATATCAGACAAAGATTTTAAAACTCCACATAATTGTTGTTTTCAGTTTTGTTTCCTTAAAAAAAGCAATGTTTTCCTCCTTTTCATCATAACATTATTTTTCGTATTCTTTGATCAAGTTGGGGTCACAGACGCCATTTTGCTGTGTGTAGGTATTGGTCGCCCTGGCTGATCCGGTGAGGACAGTGTTTCGTACAACAACTGCATTGATAAAAACTGCATTCTCTAAAGCACTCCGCACCCTACCCCATCCCCCCCCCCCCCCCCCCATTCCTTCCCCCCCCCCCCCCAATATCTTGTTACTTGAATCAGGCATGTTCTTCCTTCTAAATGATTCAAGCTTACGTCCTTGAACTAAGATGTTGACTCCTCCTCGTCTTCGTCGTCATTGTTGTTGTTGGTTTCTTTTTTCTTCATGTGTGTGTGTGTGTGTGTGTGTGTGTGTGTGTGTGTGTGTGTGTGTGTGTGTGTGTGTGTGTGTGTGTGTCTTTATCTTTGTTACTTTACCGTATTGCATTCTTCTCAAAGCATACTCCTAGGGCCTAGGGCAGATTTCATGTTGCGCTGTATAAAAAAAGTCATATGTGAGTCGCCTAATTCACCTTTGCTGTCAATAACCGCATGTCAATAAACTCTGCATGTCCAGTGGCAGTCACCCTGTGCGACCGCAAGGGTAAATTTCCCCGAACGGCACTTTCGGGTATCCTCGGTCGTTTCCGCCTCGTGATGAAATGACATCAGTTCCCGTGGATGACGCAACGATTATACCTTGGGCAGCCGTACTCAGGCTTCATTCATCACCTTCAGCATCCCAGGGTCTTTCTGGCGTCATCTCCAACGATTATTGCCGCATTTCGATTTCGTTGACTGCCAGAGCCGCGGAGACTTTGCTGCACTGTAAACTCGATGACCACAAAGATTTCTCGCACCATTACAACCCGTTGTAAACAGTTTCCTTCCCTAATGCAAACTGTCAGGGGTGCACTCGGGTTTATTGCCCCCAGTTGTGAAATTGCGAGGATTAAGTTTACCTCTGGAGTCGTCAACAGTGCGCAAAGAGCAACCTAATGAGGAGGGTGGCAAGAACGCCTAAGACATAGCGTACCGATGCAACACACTTTAAGGTCGTGAGTTTGTCTGCCTCTATGGCACTTTGAAATAACCGGCAACATTAGTTTCTGAGGGCATCCCCAAAATGTCTGGTTTCGTCGAAGGTGATCAAATGCCTCTCTCTCTCTCTCTCTCTCTCTCTCTCTCTCTCTCTCTCTCTCTCTCTCTCTCTCTCTGGCGCTGACATTAATGATGTTAATAGAGACTATAATAGCAACCTATTCTTGCGTGCGCACGCACTGGAGGGATGTTGTATCTCTCTTTTCTTTGCTTGATAACTAGATATTTTGCACTGCGGTTTATACTTATTTAGATTTTCTGCATATTTTCCACACTGTCACTGTTTTTGCTATTTATCCAGCCCAGTCTTTCATCTTGTCCAGATTAATCAAGGATCAGTTCTCGATTTTGGTAGGATGAATTATACCAGACATTCGATTCCTTTGCTATAACAGACAAGAAGACGAGCTTGAATCTGATTAGTTCTATCGTACTCTCAGTGCCTATAAATAGAGTGCAAACATTTCCCGCAACAGAACAAAGAGCAGACTGCGACGGAAGCTGACAGAGAGATAACCATCACACTTCCCCCTCCCAGCAGCAGCATCTTGTTGGATGGCCACACAGCCTGGCAAGGTCTCGGAATGTCTTGTGACTCGTAAAGCCATCACAAGCCAACATGAACATTTCCAACAGCTTCGACTTAAATACAAAGACAAATTCACGTCAACTTTGCATCGTCTACCTGTAGCTGTGCATTCCACAAATAAAACTTGTGTATCGATCTAGATTTTTCACCGATGTTGGTATTATATCATGTATTCTCCAAAATCGATGAGATAAATGATCATTTCATGAACACCTGAGCAACACAGTTGAACTTTGATGCGTACCTAGCGATATAACAACTCAGTCCGACCAGATCTGTTGAAGGTATGTCAAATTCCTTCCAAGCGTTAGTAACGATTTCCTGTAACGCCTAAACGTTTTTGAGAGGGTTGATCATCGAAGTGGCCACTCTAAAATACGGCTATGGGCCATATTCTTAAACGCCAATAAAAATCATTGGACACATGGCACCCGAAGTCCATGACCTCATGTGTCTTTAACGTGTTTAAGTCAAGCTCTAGTTCTTGACATAGCTAGCATGGCCGGCCTCGTATGGCGGGCGCCAGTGTGCTGTATCATCTCATCCGGTGTATCGGCACCTTGAATCCTCACCTCGCAAACATTGCACTCCCCCATCAGACCATGCTACTCTTCCACGCATGCAAGCTAGAATGACGTCAACATGGCCAAGCACCATCCACCCGGAATCAGTTGGAGCCATGCCGTGGAATCCGAGAGAGTGATTCAGTTTCTAAGAAGCTCATTGTAAGCCGTGATTGCAAAAGCAAAAGCCATTCTTTTTCCCTTTGCTTCGCGTAGTTTCTATTGCACTTTGTATCCATCAAAAACAAGTTCGTCTCCGGAAGGGAGAAAGAACAGGTCCATGTTATTACCCTGCAGCGTTGCAACTGATAAACTCCTGTGTGTTTGTGGCTGCTTTGTTCAGTCAACGGAGAGCAGTATGAGAAAGTTACACTGAAAGTGGAAGGGAGGTAGGGTGGGAGGAAGACACAGCGAGAGAGAGAGAGAGAGAGAGAGAGAGAGAGAGAGAGAGAGAGAGAGAGAGAGAGAGAGAGAGAGAGAGAGAGAGAGAGAGAGAGAGAGAGAGAGAGAGATACAGACAGAGAGAGAGAGACAGAGAGAGAGAGAAGCACACGTTGCAGCATTTTGATAACATGACTGTTATCTCTGGCGGACCAGAATTAGTCTTAAAAAGTTTCACAAAACAAACATGGTCATACAAGCAAACAAATACATGTAAGCACACAAAAACACAGCATATAGATGACATAATGATGGAGAATGAGAGTCACGTCATCTAAACACATCTGTGTCCCCTTAAAAAATGGGGCGTTAACACGACCCGTTTAATGTGTTCCTTCGTTACACAGATGACATAGACCAACAAAGACATGCCTTCTTTTCAGTGCTGCGCACTTTCGCAACACAGAGAAGTGATAAATCATGTTTCGTAACATCAGAAGAGTGGGCTCAATAACTCAACGTTCTTCGTTTAACGTCCATCACGAAGCACCCAAGCGTGCGTGAAGCTAAGTCCCGGACCATATTGGACGAACCGCCCTTCAAGCAGACGGCGGACCGGAGGAATCGCGAGGAAAAAGACGGAGATCAGGAACGTGAGGGGGAGAGAGCGGTCGGGGAGGAAATTTGTCGTGTTGGAGAACATTTCCTCATCGCTTCCTTTGTGTGCTCGGCCTCGCTTTCCTCTCTAATTCGGCATTATCGCCTCTCACGCTGTGAATACACCGTCCATCGATTGATCGGCAGGGGTCGGTCGGGATGGGCGTGGAGACACGTTGCCTTGTCTCCGCCCGCTCCAGGCGGAGGCTGCCTGTGTGCAATGTCCATTGCTTGCGTCACGGCCCCCCACGCCTCCACATCCAAAGGCAGTCCACCCCGTGCGAAACGGCCGTTCAGTGCCGCTTGGAATGACCAGCCTCCTGAAGAAGTCTGCTTACCTCAAGAGCGGCACTCGTCGTGTGTTTGTGTGTAGGCTGATTTAGGCTGATGTCAGGGTGAAGGCCGGGGTGGGTATGGGGGAATGGGAGTGGGTGGGGTGGGAGGTGGGTGGTGGGAGGTTAAGATGGCATGCGGAGGGTGGAGTAGGTAGACTAAGGATACGTTCCAGATGGGAACTGACGGTGGGTGAATGGGTGAATGGGCGGGTGGATCAGTTGCATGAAATGCAGAATTGGAGAGAGAGAGAGAGAGAGAGAGAGAGAGAGAGAGAGAGAGAGAACTCATTCGAAGTTCAAAGACCCATTTGAATTTTGAAATACACAGAAACACACAAATACACAGTCAGAGAGAGAGAGTCAGAGAGAGGCTCCAACCGTGAAACTCGAAACCTCAAGGTGGCAGATCATTACGAACGCGATCCTCCCTTACACAGCTTCGTCCTCGTTAGAGCACTAAGCTTGGTGTCTGCCAGCAATTAGTCAGTGGATGAGTGTGTCCTTACCCAGTGTAGACCATGACGCGTAGAAGGATTACTGTGCCAGAAAAGATACTGTCAAAGTCAGAATAAGGCTTTGTTTACAATCTGAGCTACAGCCATGGCACGACCGAAATTTGTTACTTTGTTCTTTATGCTGCTTTTCAGAATGAATAAAAACACGCCACTTTCCCCCCTACTAATTTTCTTTGTTACTCTCTATCTCCCTCTATCTGTGTGCGTGTCTGCTTATCTGTGAGTCTGCCTGTCTGTGTGACTGTGTGTGAGTGTATGAGTCTGTCTGTCTGTCTGTCTGTATGTCTGTCTGTCTGTCTGTCTGTCTGTCTGTCTGTCTATCTGTCTCTCTGTCTGTCTCTCTGTCTGTCTGTCTGCCTGTCTGTCTCTCTGTCTGTCTACCTGTCTGCGTGTCTGTCTGTCTGTATGTCTGCCTACCTGCCTGCCTGCCTGTTGCCTGCCTGCCTGTCTGTCTGTCTGTCTGTCTGCCTGCCTGCCTGCCTGTTTGTCTGTCTGTCTGTCTGTCTGTCTGTCTGTCTGTCTGTCTGTCTGTCTGTCTGTCTGTCTATGTGTGTGTCTGCGTGTCTGTGTGTCTGTGTGTCTGTCTGTGCGTCTATTTGTATGTTTCTCTGTCTGTCTGTCTGTCTGTCTGTCTGTCTGTCTGTCTGTCTGTCTGTCTGTCTGTCTGTCTGTCTGTCTGTCTGTCTGTCTGTCTGTCTGTCTGTCTGTCTGTCTGTCTGTCTGTCTGTCTGTCTGTCTTTCTATCTGTCTGTCTGTCTGCCTGTCTGTTCCTGTCATTCTTTTTTGTCTTTTTTCTGTGTCTTTCTATATGTGTCTCTCTGCATTCCTGTTTCTTTCTCTCTGTCTCTCTCTTTCGCACACAAACACACACACGCTCATATATACAAACATACACACACATTCATACACACACATTCATACACACACATACACACACGCACACACAAGCACACACACACACACACATACACACACATACACACACACACACACACACACACACACACACACACGCACACACGCGCGCCAAGATGTTTTACACACTTGACATGGAAACGTTCCTAGCAACAAGGTCCTTCAGACAACGCTCCCAACAGAGCGATCCTGTTGTCTCCACATCTACTCCACGGCAACCCTGTCTTCAGCGGTGCCAGGAAACAGCCAAGAGGCGCCAGATGGTGTCAGGCTGTGGCAAGTCCCACCCTTAGGCCTGGCTCTTCAAGTGGCAGCGTGATTCGCGCCAACGCGAAGATGATGACGGGAAGGCCATAGTTGCAGAGAACGTACGTCAGGACACAGACCCTGTCATCGCAGTCTTCCCCGACTAGAGGTCCGTCTTCTTCACGGTGACAGAGGAGAGCCTCTGTAGAGAGAAGGTACTTATTAACTTCTCCTCTAGAAATCAATGAGCTACGCCCGCCCCAAGAATCTCCAGACGGCGCAATGTGCTCTATCAGTGGAAGAAGAGCGTTAAGTCCAAGCATCGTGAACGCTTGAGAAAACTTGTCAAGTTGCGGAGTTTCTAGTTTAGGTGGCGCTGCTGTATGATATAAATGGCTGCGGGTTTGGTATAAAAATCACTTTCATTTTATCCTGAATATACATGCATTTCAAAAGAAGGACATGCACAAGAGCAACACTAACTTATTTAAAGATATCTTTGATAAAATAATTCCAGACAAATTCACTGTTCCTGCGATTACCACAAAATTTAATAAACATTAACCTGAAATATTCCGAATGACGTCAACAGAACAATAAACAAACGCAAACGAACTTTCGAGACACCAGTAACTCGGCAGCGGGTTTAACTTGTCCATCAGAAGGGCATCGGAGGAGGAGACACCGCATTCAGTTTCTCATTACGTCAATTCCACGCCAATAAACATGCCACATGGCGGTCTCCTACGGTCTGCCACGAGGAAGCGGGGCAATGTGGGGGACCCTTCTGTCGAAGACTTCTCTGTAGCCGGCAGCGCCCTATGTCCAGGCTTACCCGAAATTAAAGAGACCACAACGCCGTTATCTCGACAGTTGGCAGTGGGGGGTTGGCGGTTACGAAGGCAATAGACCACAATCATCGGTCTGATCTCCCCACCAGTCCACCTCGACCAGCAGTCCGACCTCCACCACAAGGCCATGCACGGGAAATGCGCGCAGTTATGCGCGTCCTTGAAGACCCATGGAGGTGACTGGCGGTTTAGGGAGCGGGCATGCACTTGCGTTTGGAAAAAACAGGTTACGGCCCTTTCCTCTGGTGTGCTATTCGTCTGGATGTCTTTGTACTTTTGTGTTCGTCTCTGGATCTGTCTGTTCCCTGTGTCTGTCTGACAGGCAGATGATTCGTGACTATTTTTCTGTTCGTCCTTTTTTCATCGTCATTGTCTGTCGTCGTCGTCGTCATCATCATCATCAATCACCATCATCATCATCATCATCATCATCATCATCATCATCATCATCGTCGTCGTCATCATCATCATATGTATGTGTACGTGCAGGCGAGTGTGTGTGTGTGTGTGTGTGTGTGTGTGTGCGTGCGCGTGCGCGAGCATCCTTACACGCACCATCTTCTCTCTCTCTCTCTCTCTCTCTCTCTCTCTCTCTCTCTCTCTCTCTCTCTTTCTCCCTCTGTCAGTGTATTTTCTTCACGTGATGTGTTTAGAAGCCCATCACGGAATATCGTCAAGTTGGCTATAATTTTGTGCTTCTCTCGCGGAGATCTATTCTTACTATTCCAGGATGGTGGGACTTCAAAAACAATGTCAAGACCTTCCCTGTCTCGAAAAATGAACATCTAGACGGAGTGGTGCACTAGGAAGTTGCTTGTGATGAGAGGCTGGGGCGTCCAACATTACCCTCCGTGCCAGCAGCTTCTCCTGTGGAACACAGAGTTCGTTGCCTCGAGAGAAGGCATCACGTGCTTCGGTCGCCACAAACACGTCCTTGCTATGACGTCTTCACCAAAGAAAAATTCACCTGCGATGGAGGAAGGGGGCTTGGCATGGCACTCAGTACGACTCGCGTGAAAATGTTTCCTTCACGTGGTCAGCTGAAGCATATTTCCACTTTGTTAATGGGTCGTGTCCTTTTGGGGAATACAAGGGAAGGATTTTATTCCTAAGTTCATTCCGGTGTACTCCTGGCGACCATGATCACTCTTGACATAAACGTGTATAAAACCCGTATGAAGCTTGTAGAGGAATGGAATGTAGGAGAAACTTGAAAGGAAAAGCCTGCCACCCCGCTACGCACCGTTCCATTTGATTTCTCTCCTAAATGTCTTCCTCCGTTCTCTCCCATCACCCCTGAAATCCCAGTCTTCCTCTGCCTCCTCCTCCTTTCTATCTTCCTCCCCGCCCGCGCTCTCTCTCTGTCTCTCTGTGTATCTCTGTCTCTCTGTGTCTCTCTGTCTCTCTCTCTCTCTGTCTGTCTCTCTCTCTGTGTCTCTCTGTCTGTCTCTCTCTGTCTCTCTATCTCTCTCTGTCTCTCTCTCTCTTTCTGTCTCTCTCTCTGTCTGTCTCTCTCTCTGTCTGTCTCTCTCTCTCTCTCTCTCTCTCTCTCTCTCTGTCCGTCCGTCCGTCCGTCCGTCCGTCTGTCTGTCTGTCTGTCTGTCTGTCTGTCTGTCTGTCTGTCTGTCTGTCTGTCTGTCTGTCTGTCTGTCTGTCTGTCTGTCTGTCTGTCTGTCTGTCTGTCTGTCTGTCTGTCTGTCTGTCTGTCTTTCTGTCTGTCTGTCTGTCTGTCTGTCTGTCTGTCTGTCTGTCTGTCTGTCTGTCTGTCTGTCTGTCTGTCTGTCTGTCTGTCTCTCTCTCTCTCTCTCTCGTGCCTTATTTTCATTTCACAAGTGCTGAATACATGATACTAAATCATTCTTACGACAGAGGTTACTAGATACGGATAGTTGACTCATACAAAATTCAATCAATGTTTGATTTGATGTTTTCATTCAGAGAGTGAGTCATGGTATCAAAAGGTTTCTGCAACCATTACTTGTATTTCATCCGGGGGAAACCATTGCATATTCGAACAACAGTAATTGGATATCATCTGACCCTCCAGCTACCATGACAGAATTTTCTTCATTCAAACTTTTGACAAAGAAAAGCAAGAAAAACTCGTACTATATGAAGACATTTACGCAAGAAGATCAGTTCTTTCTGTCGGTGTGAGTTTAAAAAGCACATCTTTTTATGTTAATATTTTTAGCACAAAAATAAGGAGCTAGGTCTTTGACGTCATCGCAGCGCTAACTTTTTGCAAAGATTTCTTCCGTGTTGCCAAGCTTCCCGCGCCTTCTTCACTTATTATCTCTCTTTCACCCATACCCCCTCCCTCTGCTTCCCTTCATGTTCTCATGAGTTCCATCCATCCGATCCACCCTCCTCTCCTTAACAAGTAAGTGCAAGTCTCCGCCTGACAGTAATCTCTCTTTGTTCATGGCTGAAATTTAGTAAAGACACCTTCTAAGTTACCCCAGGCAGCCTCTGTACCACGCGACGTGAGTCGAGTTTAATGGTGGAGGGTCATAGGGGTCGTCTGCTGTAACCATGACAACAAGGACTTCTCTCCATGCAAACAAGTGTGGCCAGGGCAGAGAGGATATACAGACAGTGGGGGACTGACACGCTGTCGCCTACCAAAGCGTCTCACGTGATTTCGCCTGCAAGCTGCGCAGTCTTTCATATCTGATGAAAGAGATTTACTGCTCAGTCAATATTTGGATTCTAAAATGCGTGCCCCCCCCCCCCCCCCCAATATGCGTTTTAAGAAAGTGAGCGACTACGTAACCTAAGTGAATTATTCAAGGAACGCTGTTCTTCGTCATTGATCAACATGAAATTGATAAAGTCAAGACAGTATTCCGCAAGGTTCCCCTTGCCATATTTCACCCGTGCTTGTGCGAAATGATTTTCAAGTAGTGACCACTGAGCAATAGTGCAAACACGATCAGGCAGGACTTGGGACTCCGAGCGTTTGGATGCAAAACAGTTTGATAGGAAGCATGCAATTGGTTCATCGACTGTATTACCGATCTGCGATGCAGCCTTTTACAAAAATCAATTGAGTCATTCGTATAAATTACTGTAAATTTTGAGTGGAATCATTTTCAGGCAACATGTACTTCAAATGTTCTTGATGGACGTAGCATGTTAAGCCCTTTGTACATATAATCGAATCTTGACAAATCAAACCTTTTGAGGAGTTTACCATTTAGATGCAAACTGCCTGGATTCTGAAGTCTTTCCTACAGTCATATTGTCATCGTCATACCCTTTCCACATCGCGTCATCGCCATCTTCTCTCCATTGTCACGTCATTGCCAACCCCTCTCCTCTATCACGTCACTGCCAACCCCTCTCCACCATCACGTCATTGCCAACCCCTCTCCATCATCACATCATTGCCAACTCCTCTCCACCATCACGTCATTGCCAACCCCTCTCCACCATCACATCATTGCCAACCCCTCTCCACCTTCACGTCATTGCCAACCCCTCTCCACCATCACATCATTGCCAACCCCTCTCCACCTTCACATCATTGCCAACCCCTCTCCACCTTCACGTCATTGCCAACCCCTCTCCACCTTCACGTCATTGCCAACCCCTCTCCACCTTCACGTCATTGCCAACCCCTCTCCACCATCACATCACTGCCAACCCCTCTCCACCATCACGTCATTGCCACCTCCTCGCCACCATCACATCATTGCCAACCCCTCTCCACCATCACATCATTGCCAACCCCTCTCCACCATCACATCATTGCCAACCCCTCTCCACCATCACATCACTGCCAACCCCTCTCCACCATCACATCATTGCCAACCCCTCTCCACCATCACATCATTGCCAACCCCTCTCCACCATCACATCATTGCCATCCCCTCTCCACCATCACATCATTGCCAACCCCTCTCCACCATCACATCATTGCCAACCCCTCTCCACCATCACATCATTGCCAACCCCTCTCCACCTTCACGTCATTGCCAACCCCTCTCCACCATCACATCATTGCCAACCCCTCTCCATCATCACATCATTGCCAACCCCTCTCCTCTATCACGTCACTGCCAACCCCTCTCCACCATCACGTCATTGCCAACCCCTCTCCTCTATCACGTCACTGCCAACCCCTCTCCACCTTCACATCATTGCCAACCCCTCTCCACCATCACGTCATTGCCAACCCCTCTCCACCATCACGTCATTGCCACCTCCTCGCCACCATCACATCATTGCCAACCCCACTCCACCATCACGTCATTGCCACCTCCTCGCCACCATCACATCATTGCCATCCCCTCTCCACCATCACGCCATTGCCAACCCCTCTCCACCATCACGCCATTGCCAACCCCTCTCCACCATCACGTCATTGCCATTCCCTCTCCATCATCACGTCATTGCCAACCCCTCTCTCTCCACCTTCACATCATTGCCAATCCCTCTCTCTCCTATTGCACGCCATTGCCAACCCCTCTCCATCATCACATCATTGCTAACCCCTCTTCACCATCACATCATTGCCATCCCCTCTCCATCATCACGTCATTGCCATCCCCTCTCCATCATCACGTCATTGCCAACCCCTCTCCACCATCACGCCATTGCCAACCCCTCTCCACCATCACGTCATTGCCAACCCCTCTCTCTCCACCTTCACATCATTGCCAATCCCTCTCTCTCCTATTGCACGCCATTGCCAACCCCTCTCCATCATCACATCATTGCCAACCCCTCTTCACCATCACATCATTGCCATCCCCTCTCCATCATCACGTCATTGCCATCCCCTCTCCATCATCACGTCATTGCCAACTCCTCTCTCTCCACTTTCACGTCATTGCCAACTCCTCTCCACCATTATGTCATGTTTTAATACCGAAAAGAGACTGCTCTCTTTGAGGCCAGATGGGGGCATTCGTTATTTCCTGGTATCGCTTTGCTACATACTTCTAATAAGCTTTTTTAAACATCTTCTAAACCAGCAGAGATCTATCACTGCCATCAATGTAGCCAATGCAAGACATGCGTCGAGTTCCTAGCTGGCCACCATGATCCTCACTCCTAGCGTCCCCACTTCGAACCGGAAGTTGGCTGTCCATTTTGGTCTTGCCTGCACAGCCCAGAGAGGGGGGGACGAGGAGGAGTTTGCACGCATGCGCGTACCAAACCTCACATCAGGCACGAGATCTCAACCACACGCCAGTGGCTCCATCTGGCGGGCTGTCAGGGGAGACAACCCGGTGGCGTGCAGAGATCGCGACGGGAAGCCAGGAGAGTGGCCACCAGACCTGTTTGTCGTCACTTCCGACTTCTTGGCGCATGCGCGCCACGTAGGCCATTTCTTTCCAGCCTTTCCTTCCGGATCGTGAACGCGTGCACTGGTTTTGTCGACATTCGCCCACAAGATGTGACATCCAATACCGCCCTTCCAGTCTAATCATCGTTCATGCTCCCTGACTGGCATTTCTAAGACATCTGAATGCTTTGCACTCCACGCGCATTGCCATCTACATTGGCTACAAATAGCTGATTTATAATAACTTCCTGATATCAGTCGAGAGCCAACGCTTCTGTCATTTATGACCATGGCTGTTTTTAGAGGAGACTTTTTTTTTACGAGTTGGTTATCACTGTTTGTGATACTGCTTATGACGACAGCAGTATTAAAGTTTAAAAGATAATAATTATGAAGTAGCAGTCTAGAACGATGATTAGGTATCGGGATTTTTTTAATTGGGGCACGACGACAGATCATTCTTTTTGAAAACTAAAAATGATATATCAGGCAAATGGAGCAATCAGATGGGGGGGGGGGGGTGTTTCAGGTAGTTTAGTGGTCGACGACGAACCATACCAGAATATGACATTGTACTGTCTGTGCATGTCATGACGCGGGTATTTCGCTTTAGAAATGTCTTGGCTGCACTTGAGACAGTAAAGTGTGAAATAGCTTCACACAGAGCATTCGGGAAAATTCAACACTTGGTAGGCATAACTTGAGATTTTAAAAGGTCCTGACTGCAATTCAAAAAGCGAGGTCTGAAATTACCAGAGACATTCGAAAACGCTCGGCAGTTGGTTAGATCAAGTGAACTGTGCCGATGGCTTTTGTATGGAACTCATCGCATCTAGAATACTGTTCCAGACAAGTACGGATATGTGTACGTTGCGGCTTGTGTGCATGATTGACACTCTCGATTTTAGTCCGTGTTCTTTTCACGGCCTCTTATCAACACTTTTCGAGAGCATCATGCGTGCACTCTTCGTCTTCTTTCCGTCTCTCTCAATCCTTCCTCAGTCCGTCTCCTCAAACCCATGGTCCATTTTCGTTGTTACATACACGTATTATCATCGTATTCAATAAGTTATCATCAACAATATTCCCTTCAAACGAACTGTTCATCTCCAACCATTTCACGATACAACCCGCCACCAATATCCTCTTCAAAAACATGCACGTACAAAGGCACGCACACACATTCGCACAAGGACATATGCATGAACATCACACAAGCGCGCGGGTGCGCATTCTTTTGAGGGATTTTTCTTTCTTTATTACCAGAACGTTGTCTTTTTGGTACAGATTTGACTATTACTTCGTGGTTACAGTTTCTTCTCAAGATCTCCATCAAATTCTTTTATTATATCTAGAAACTATTATGGATGATAGATCACCACACGAAGCCACATTGTTAGCGTCCATTTCTTACTCGTCACCGTCTTCTTCTCCTACATATTTATAAAGAAATAGTATATTCCGATGACAAAACCTTTTTGGTCATCCATTTCTCAACATCTGCTCTCCTTTTTCTTTCCTTTTCTCTTTTTGTTCTCCTTTTTCTCGCCTCATCCCCATCCCCAGATTCACCCAGACACCTAACAAAAAAACCACACCCACTCACTTCCAATCCCCACTCACCTAATCATCCCTTCGTTCCCCCGTGTTCCCGTTCGTGGATGCTTTGACTTCTTGTCTCCATTCCGTGATCCTATCTCCCTTCTCGTTCTGTCTTCTACATTCACTTTTTCCCTCTCCGGATTTTTTCTTCTCTCTCTCTCTTTCTCTCTCTCTCTCTCTTTCTCTCTCTCTATCTATCTCTCTCTCTCTATTTCTCTCTCTCACACACACACACACACACACACACAATCACACACACGCACACTCTCTCCTCCCACCCGTCCACCCCATACCTCCTCCTCTACCCACCCACCCCCACCCCCACTTACCCGCATTACCATTCTCACCCTCCCTGTATTCCGCCAACTGCACAGTCTGCCTGTTGTCTGCGTCTGATCTCACCACGTCCTAATGGTCTGCAGCGTGCCATGCAGGCGGCACCACCTGTAGGGATTAGACTCAGACACTCCATCTGCCAGACGGTGGGAGATCATCAAGGCCTTTTATCTTGTCTTTTTCCATCTACCATCGACAGCGCCCCACGCCACCCCACTCCCACTCTGTATATCTCCATCGTCACCAACTTTTCATTCCAACACAACCTCCTTACCACCTAGTCATCCCCTGTCACTATCCTTCCACCATCTCCTCTGCTCTCCTCCCCCCCCCCCCTCCCCCAACCAACCTCCCTCCCCCCATATCTTTTGAACCTCCTGGCTGTCCATTTACGAATACCTTAGAGAAGGTCTCGATGTGGCATCGGCTTTTTCCATCTCATTCCACTGAAGCCCCGTAGATGGCAACCGCAAGGAATCTGAGAATCTGAAAGGGGTGGATGGGGATAGGGAGTTGGGAAGAAGGGGGGCGGGGGGGGGGGGGGGGGATGGAGAGAAAGGGAAGACAACCTGAGATTGGAGGAAGCAAAGAGCTCAAGAGATTAGAAGAGGTGTAGAGGAGGCAAAGGTTAGGGGGTGGGGGTGGAGATGGGGGATGGGGGTGAGGGGCGGTTGAGGCTAGACTTGAAGGAAAGCGATACGGAAGGATGTGAACGAGAAAGCTGATCGCTTGATGGGCTGTGTCGATATCTCTCGCTGCTAATAGCGGCTTGAGCCAGATGAGCCTTTTTAGTTTCTGGCTGCAGGCGGGGAACGGAGCAAAGCCCCGTCGGACTTGAACAGCTCACCCACAGGCTGTGGTCTTAGTCGCTAGATGGCGTGGACATGCACCAGCCTAATCTAACTTGGCGCCGTCTCGCACTCCACTACATGTGTCCCTCCTTACTTTGAAAATCAAGCAAATGTTTAAAAGATTTTTGCTTTAAATTCCCCGATTATAAATAAATTGTCTCCGCCATTTGGTCCGTTGATGCGCCACATTCCTCGTTCGAAAGCTTTCTTTCTTCGCTTCTTGAAATGAGTGAGTGCAGCAAACAGTCTTACTTCACTCGCGCGCACAGCTTCAACGAACCATCAGACTGCTATTTGAAATCTTAGTGTGGTGGAGTGGAATGAGGCATCATCGATGGTAGCAGGGCGCAGGTATGAGACAAAATCGTAGCTGCTTTCCACAACTTTTTCCCCCATGGGTACAGGAGCTACTGGCTGGTCCGAGGCCTGATAATAATGGCCTGGGCCAACCCAAGACCATGATGGCAGTGATGTTTCTAGACCGTGGTGGCAGTGGTCTCTCTCGCCTCATGTGCCGTTCCCCCTTAACAAGGGAATGCACGGACCTCACAGGAGCCAGTGTGTGGATTATTTCCCAGATCCTAACCCTGGTTCCTGGGTTGTGTTTCCATTTGGCAGAAAGGAGAAAATACTTAATTTAACTTACTTTGAAATGACTGCTTACAAATGTTGCCTCATTCACATTACACAGTCTATTGAATGAATCATATGCCGTTGCAAGTAGTTGTCTTACTTGAGGGAAAACATCGGATTTATAATCAAAATGTTACAATTCAGATGCCAGAGTGGGAGAACGGCTCACTAGCCAGGGGTCACGCTAATGTAACGAGTGACTGACAGGGCAGCTGCACCAACAATCAGACCACAGCAGAGGAGGGGTCCCAGAGCGGTCAGCTGGTCAACTTGCCTTAGACAAAGGATGGGGAAGGGGGTGGGGGTAGAGAGAGGTCTGACACACAGAGATCTGACACACAGAATAGGGGGGTGGGAAGATACAGAGGCAGGGATAACTGAATAGAGGATGAACACAGTAGATGTACAATACACTTGGTGATAGGTGCACCCTATCACATTGCCCCCCCCCACCCCCACCCCCCACCCCCCCGGTGAAATTGAATCAGTGTCCGCACTGATTGAAACAACAAAATACACAGTTTATGGCGTGACTTTTCACTTGAATGAATCCGAAGCAGGTATTTGACCAAATTCCAAGGTACATTCAACCATGACGTACAAGGAAACAATAACAATCGCTCGTTGTGTTCAAAGACTGGTATTTGACCAACAAGTGTGACTAAGGCTGACAATTATCAGGGCCAAAAGTACATCTGAAATCTATGAATCGAGCAGGACAAAAATAAACACTGACAATACTGTCTGACATGAGATCACGCATTCAGGATCATAAGCTGTATTTGACAGGCACTCATGATCTGACGGTCTCATTCAGTCCTCTTTTCGACTTACTCAACTCTGGGGCGGGTGGACACTTCAGGTGCTAAGCACAACTTCAATGTGAAACAACAATTCATTACTTGAAAGTGCATAGGCAGCCATGTGGCGCGACATGTAAACAAATGAATTACTTACAGAAAGAGTGTCCATTCCAATGAAGAGAATTGCATCCATGTGTCTCACAGCACTGTTCACTGTCTCTCAGCACGGAAACGAAACGACAGTCACAAAATACCAAAATGTCTTTGACGGGAATGAGTTCTGGAGGCGGGTGGGTTGAAGGCTAGCCGTCGTTTAAGTGTTCCATTGAATGCGTCTGCTATCCTGGGGCGAAGGGGCTTGGCTTGTGGTTCTGGTCACACCAAGGGCAAGTTGGACGGGTGCCCCTGGAGAGGCAGCTTCATACGTGGCTTTACTTCACGGCGATGTTGGACAGGGATGCTCCAGCGATGACTAGGAATCGGTGGCAGGTGGCAGGTTACAGAGGAGGCCGTGCATTGAATGGCGGCACTGACCATTTTCCTGTCGGTGAGGCGGAGGTTGAGGCCAAGTCTGGAGAGTGGCAGAGATGGCGGATACTTCAAGCTGGAGGCGTCCGATGGCGAAATGGGGGCAGTAGTTCTTAGTCGTTTGCTCCGTGGAAAGCATCAGGCTCTGGTGGTAGTTGTAGAAAGAGCACTATGTCTCATCCTGCCGACGACGCCATATGTGGTGGCAGGTTAAGGAGGAGGAGGGCATGTATTGAAGCATAGTTAGGAAGGGGCCCCCCCCGCCCCCCCCCCCCCCCCCCCCCCCCCCACCCTCACCCCCACCCCACCTTTTTGCGTGTCCAGCAACGATACCAAACGTTTTTATTACAAATCCACGTTCGCCACTACAAACTAACATATGATTCAATGCAGAAGGATATCATGTCTTCTTCAAATCCAAAAAACTACCGATCATGTGGGTTTCTTGTTTTCGGAAATGTTTTCAAAGAGACCGCTACTGACAATGCGGATTTCGCTCGTTGTTTATTTTCGGTCCATTCAAAGCTTTCCCCTAAGGGACAGCGATATTTGCAGGTCTATCACTACTTCAGAGTTCACTGGTTCCCCGGGGCTAGAGCTCTGCGTCAGAAAGAGACGGGAAACCCAACAAAAGCGGAGAGAGAGCGCCTGAGGTGCGGACGTGGCGGAGATCCTGAGCTCGGCTCCCAGCATCGGGTTTGCCCTACTCTTCCTGTGCTGTGCTCAACAAGCCATGGGAAAACAGAAGAACAGACTGGAAACTGCTAGGGAGAAGTCAGCAGATAGAGCAAGGAAGACGATGCAAGGGGTTTCACGAACAGGGACGAAGACAGAATGAATGAATGAATGAATGAATGGATGGATGGACGAATGAATGAATGAATGAATGAATGAATGAATGAACGAATTAATGGATGGATGAATGAATGAATGAATGAATGAATGAATGAATAAATGAATATTGTTTTACGACCACTCAGCCTTTGTAGCTATCTAAGAGCATTGATCACGAAAATTACGAGAGCAATTATAGAACAGACGAAGACACTGCGTGGAGAGCTGTCTGACAGTCAGTGCAACGATTCCTGTTGCGTCTCACTTCTTGGACTGCCCGCCTGAAAAGAAAGGGATACGAGGGGGAAAAAGCTCTAAGTCCAGAATGTTCGCAAAGTTAATCATTGACTGATTCTATTTCTCTCTCTCTCTCTCTCTCACTCTCTCTCTCTCTCTCTCTCTCTCTCTCTCTCTCTCTCTCTCTCTCCCTTTCTTTGTGTGTGTGTGTGTAAGTTTGTCAGCCTGTACATCTCTCTCTCTCTCTCTCTCTCTCGTATCTCTCCTTGCACGAAAGACTTCCCTTTAACATCGAATTGCATGCAAGGTCTTCATTATGATAGAAAAGACGGGAGCCACTCAGCCTTCCCCTAATCAGCTTGGATCCCTGTTTTTTGTCATTGCGGGTTCCATTTCAGTAACTCATTCTGCAGCACATTGCTTAGCCTATATAGTTGGCGAGTGATTCCTCGCGAACCAGGCCGAGGCGAGGCGGGGCGAGCCACTAGGCAACGGTCCATCCCAGTTGGGAAGGTAAAAGTTCGAGAGAGCATGACTACGTCCTAGCGCGAGAGTGGTGGAGAAGTTGCCGAAAGGCGAAGTAGCTGACGATACAAACACCATGGCAGTGTTTTACTTTATAGAACGTACCACGGTGACATCTCGAATAGCACGAGAACTTCTGCAAAGAAAAGAAAGCTACCGGGTTTTAATTGTAGACACATTTGTCGAAAGGTTTGTGCCTCGATACACCCCGGATCAATTCAAGAGAGACATTATTCGGAGAGTGGACGGTCACGGTGCTTCATGTATGCAACGATTAAAAATTTTGACAGTGTTTGTCCAGAATTAACTTATATACATGTACATAATCCTCAAAATATACAAATGAACACTTTAACAGCAAATGCTCCCGTCTACGTACATTTTTTCATTTTCGAACAGTGAGAAGCACATTACAGGCACTGCCGTCTGTGAACAGCAATCCAATTGGCACGGTCTCCGCCATTTTGGTTCATCAGGGCCTCCACGGCTAGGCGCGGCTAAGTACCTCCGAAGCTTGCTTCCTCGGCAAACCTCCTTGTGAGCGAGTGCCTCCTTGTTACTGAAACGCAGTGGATAACGCACTCGCCTCACGTTTCCTGCAAGGTTCCTGCAGGATCCTAGCGTAAGCAACGCGCCCCAGGGGGTCGCCAACTAGTCGAGCACAACTGATTAAATAGATCTTTTTGTGCACTCTGTATTCATCCTTGGAAGTTGGATATTACAGTACTTACCTGACTTTTTAGAGTTTTGACAACTATTTGTGTTGCCATCACGAAAGACTTCAAATTGACAATAAAGTGCCCAAGCTTTACAGGGATCGACAAAAGTACCATATCATCAGAAGCAAACTTCACATTATTACTGACTTGGAACATGATTCCGTCAGGAGGGGAATTATTTTCATTTCCGGTTTAGCCATGGAATTATTTTAATTAGCGGAAATAGATACCCTCCGTTACAGTGGCAAACATGGTTGCTCTAATTAGCGATGAATCTCTTCTGCAGTAAAACACATCCCACCCACAGAGTTAGAAGTTTGTAATCATCAAAACAACCATATTGTGTGCCACCTTCAAAGCGCCGTTTCTTCTCCATCAACCAGAAACAAAAAATGGGTGACGTATCCGGTCGTTTTGCTTTTGATGCTGCAAGAATAGTTTGTCATGTTACGTTTTTTTGGGGGGTGGGGGTGAGGGTGGGGTGGGGGTGGGGGTGGGGGTGGGGGTGGGGGTGGGGGTGGGGGTGGGGGTGGGGGTGGGGGTGGGGGAGTTGTTGCATGTCGCTACTTCCTGTTGCTGTCCAGACTCTGCTTTGAAACTGACGCATCGGCCCGTCACGTTTACTGGTCACTTCCTGTTCCCCGTACTTCTTGCACGACGTCTGTCTTTCTGTCCGTCTGTCAGCCCGCCTGTGTGTTGGTGTGTAGCTATGTGTCTGTCTGAGTCTATGTGTTTATCTGCATGTCTGTGTGTGTTGTGTGTGTGCGTGTGTTCGTGTGTATGTTTGTGTATGTGTGTGTGTTTGCGTGTATCTGTATGTCTCTCTGTATGTCTGTATGTGTGCCAGCGCACGTTTTTGCCTGTGTGTCTGCCTGCCTGCGTGTCTGCCCTCTCCCTCCCCCCCCCCCCTCACACACTCTCTCTCTCTTCTTCTTCTTCTTCTTCTTCTTCTTCTTCTTCTTCGTCTTCTTCTTCTTCTTCTTCTTCTCCTTCTTCTTCTTCTTCTTTCTCCTCCTCCTCGTTCTCTTCCTCCTCTTTCTTCTCCTCCTCTTTCTTCTCCTCTTTGTCTTCCTCCTCTTTTTCCTCCTGTTTTTCTTCTCCTGCTCTTTCTCCTCCTTCTTTTCCTAATTCACCTTCCTCTTCTTCTCCTCCTCATCTTTCTCCTCTTTCTCCCCCCTTCTTCTCTTTCTCCTCCTCTTCCTCCTCTTTCTCCTCCTCCTCTTTCCTTGCTTCCTCTCCTCTTCTTCTCCTCTTCCCACCTCCTTTTCCATGTTTCTTCTTCGCTTCTGCTGGTTCTTCTTCTACCTGTATCGTTATTACCTCATCTTTTTAAATGAAAATGTTATCTTCATTATCACACATGTTTTTCAGTCTTACTGCCCTCGTTTTGCTCTTTCTTTATCTCTTTATTCCCTGACTAGAGTAGACATTTTGCTAATATCCTCCCCTTTAATTCAGCCCATTCTTGGCAAGGGTAGAAGAGGACGAGGAGGAGAGGCGAAAGTCAGTGATAGCTTTCGTGTTGGGGGATCGGTCCTTCAAATGCCTTCGCTTCCTCATGTTCACCCGTCACCCCGGTGTTTATTGATCGGAAATCTACGGTCCACATTTTTCACTCAACCCGACAGAACTCCATTATGCGGCGAATCCTTGCAAGGTGTTGCAGTCATTTAGCTGATGGGTTCGGTTTCATGAAGCCAGCAGATACAAAAATGGCGGGCGGAAATAAGATGAACACATCTACGTCATCAGGAACGGCTCGTCAGCGCCACCAAGCGGCCAGTCAGCTCCGAGGGACCTCTGATCCTTGTCGCCAGACCGCTTGAGAGCTGGACGTTGCTGTGCAATCACTGTCGATCGCCTCAGAGGGTGTTCTGAGGGCCTTCTTCATTTCGCCAGCGATCTCTTTTTGCTGCTTCAAATTTCCACGGGTTATCGGATGAATTTGACGAGAAATGACTCTCAAGCCTGGGCTCCCGCTTCGCGCTAAGTGCAAGCTCAAAGAGAGCGTTGGGGGTTTATGGTGCGAGGTTACGTGGCACTGGGGGAGAAGCACAGAGAGGCAAGAGCGGTGAAGATGTTTTGTAACCGCCAAGGAATGGTTTCGACGCAAGCAAAGCGCACTGTCAATCTTTCACATGACTGCATCAGTCAGTTGAAATGGTTTGCGAATCGAAGCCATTTTCCTATTAGTCTGATTCTGTGAAAGATGTCAAAGAAAAGGACCATTCGAAGTTTATTTTCAAAAGGATTTAAATTATCATCGACGGCCAATCGTCCGATCTCCTAGAACGCTTGTCTTAAAAAAGTGCTTGTTTGGCCCATTTTTCATTTACGGATTGGAAAACACCCCCTTCCTTTATTTCCTATGTAAATACAAGGAATATGCCAAAATGAGTTGAAACTGCTCTGATGACGGGAGAATGAATGCCCTCATGGGATTGAGCTCCTCTAAGAGAGCGTCCCTTTACCACGAACACGGGAATGAAGCCCTTTCAGACCAGCGGCACAGCAAGGAGCTCCATGACATTTCATCTGGCTCTCGAGTTTCTCCCACTCTTCTCCTCCAGCCAACTGACGAGTTAGTCCTTTTCCTCCCTCTCTCCAACCCCCATCTTACCCACCCACCCACCCCCTCCCACGCAGACCCCCACCCTCCATTTTCTGTCTCATTTCTGCTTTCTAATTGCTTTTCTCTATCTGCTGTCAATTTGTTTACCATAAACAACTGTGTAAAATGTGTTCTTGGGTACACAAGAGAACAAATCATAACCATGCTCTCTCTCTCTCTCTCTTTCTCTCTCTCTCTCTCACTCTCTATCTCTCACTCTCTATCTCACTCTCTCACTCTCACTCTCCCGCTCTCTCATTTTCTCTCACTTTCTCTCTCGCTCTCTCTCTCACTCACTCTCTTTCTCTCTCTCACTCTCTCTCTCACTCTCTCGCTCTCTATCTCACTCTCTCTCTCTCACTCTCTCTCACTTTCTCACTTTCTCTCTCTCTCTCTCTCTCTCTCTCTCTTTCTCTCTCTCTCTCTGTGCCTCTCTTACCTTTTGTGTCATTTAGTTTGTGGTCGGATGAAAGTAACTGAGAAAACAAATAGCCCCGCGATTGTGAGGTATTGGGTAAAATCGTTGTGTGACAAGCACATAGGTGATAAGTCGCTGTCTGAAATCAGCACCATGACTTTCACACGCACATATATACGCACACAAGTACGCACGCATGCATATACATGCACGCACGCACACAAAACAGATACATCCAGAGGCAGACACTCATACATACAGATGAGCGGGCATATTATTTCACCTACACACACACACACACACACACACACACACACACACACACACACACACACACAGACACACACACACACACGTACACTTCTATTTCCATTTACTTTCCCATGCGTGTTTTATTTTCTTAGAGGAATGTTTGTCACTGTTGTTGTTGTTGATGATGTTGTTGTTGTTGTTGTTGCTGCTGCTGCTGCTAAGTCAGCATTCTTCGTGTGCGATGTAAACATATATCGCAAGTCAACAATGAACCTCCTCTCCCATCACCCTCTCTGTTTGCATTTTCCAACAGTAGCTCCCCTCTCTCCCTCCCCTCCCCTCATCTTTCACTCTGTCTCTTCCACCCACACAACCACCCATGCACCTCTTTTCCAGCCTTCGATGCCATTCAGCACAGCATTCGGCATTCCTTGGCCGCCACCCCCCGTCCTTTGTGGACAGCCTTTGCATGGCTTCCCTGTCTCGCCCTAGGCTGGTCCTCGAGAGAGAGAGAGAGAGAGAGAGAGAGAGAGAGAGGGGGGGAGAGAGAGAGAGAGAGAGAGGACAGAAAAAAGAGAAAGAGAGAGAGAGAGAGAAGAGAGAGAAAGAGAGAGAGAGAAGAGAGAGAAAAGAGAGAGAGAGAAGAGAGAGAAAGAGAGAAAGAGAGAGAGGGGGCAGAGAGAGAGAGAGAGCGGAGAGAGAGAGAGAGAGAGAGAGAGAGAGAGAGAGAGAGAGAGAGAGAGCAGAGAGAGAGAGGTGGGGGAGGGATTATTTTATTTTATGTGAGGCCACCAGCCCTCAATAATATAGGCCTAAAGCCCCGGTCTCAGTGCACTTGCGGATGCAAAGAGGATGTAAAACGTAAAAAAATCTTGCCATCCGTTGGAAACCGTTATGCATCCGTTGTGTACTCATTGCATTCGTGTTTCATACGCTCTATCCATTGAGCATCCGTCCACTGTGATTTCATCCGCGCAAAATGTTTTGAGCTGCTCAAAACTTTTAGAACGGATGAACGTACGATGTAAATCCGCGACACATACGAGCAGCAAACGTACTATGTTCGTAAACATCCGTTAAACGTCCGCTGTATCCTCTCTGCATCCTCTGGGGATCCTCGCGACTCGCATCCGCTGCAGGTGAAAACGGAAAGAGAAAGGAAAGATAAGGTACATGGAACGTCTATACATTGTTAGTAGCACGGAAATAGAAAGGATGTAAGCGTATGCATCTCGTATATAAAGTATTCTAAACAGACACAACGTTTGTATCTGGGATGTATCTCGTATATTTAGGATGTCCAGAGTATTTAGAAGGAAAAATTGCGGACTCCCGATATTTTGTATAAAATGGAGGAGAAAATCATCTGGATCTCAGTATGGATCGGGCAGCTGTGGTGTACAGACCTCATCACCCTCGGTCTTGGTCTTCAGCATCATAATTTGTTCTCCACCATGGATGATCAAAGAGTCCATCTGATAGCTGCGCTCATTCAACAGCAGAACCACAACCTGTTCAGACTTGTGGAAAGGGCCCTCTTTGCCCATCAATAAAAAATAATAAAATATAAAGAGCAAACTGTGGCCAACTGATCCCATGCCAGACTGTGTTGGTGGACCATCGCATGCTGCTATGGTTACCAACACTTTATTAAGTAAACAAAACATTTCTAAAAGTGATTAGTGCTGTTTATTATGCTTTAACCTTCGTATTCTTTCAAAGTGTGTACCAACACTTTATTAAGTAAACAAAACATTTCTAAAAGTGAACAATGCTGTTTATTATGCCTTAACCTTCGTATTCTTTCAAAGTGTGTACCAACACTTTATTAAGTAAACAAAACATTTCTAAAAGTGAACAATGCTGTTTATTATGCCTTAACCTTCGTATTCTTTCAAAGTGTGTACCAACACTTTATTAAGTAAACAAAACATTTCTAAAAGTGAACAATGCTGTTTATTATGCCTTAACCTTCGTATTCTTTCAAAGTGTGTACCAACACTTTATTAAGTAAACAAAACATTTCTAAAAGTGAACAATGCTGTTTATTATGCCTTAACCTTCGTATTCTTTCAAAGTGTGTACCAACACTTTATTAAGTAAACAAAACATTTCTAAAAGTGAACAATGCTGTTTATTATGCCTTAACCTTCGTATTCTTTCAAAGTGTGTACCAACACTTTATTAAGTAAACAAAACATTTCTAAAAGTAAACAATGCCGGTTATTGTATTCTTTCAAACTGTGTACTAACACTAAACAAAACATGTTTAAATGTAAACAATGCTGTTTATTATAGCGTAGGGCCCTACCAGATGAAACATATATATATATATACACATAAACAGCTACAATCAGTATACAAACCATTAGAGGTAGCATCATGCTCCCAAGTGTTCACAACATGTGTTCACAATCACAACTCAACATCAGTCTCTGCAAGTGTTTACATCGCAGTCTGTTGAAGGAAGGCAGCGACCACATCCGGAGCTGTGTCATCTTGGGCTTTTACTGTGGCTGTGGCTTGAGTACTGGTGTGACGCGGCAGTGGGGTGCTTGTCCTCAAGGGTACAGCAGGTTGTGGTGTGGTCAGGACGCCAAAGTTGGTCTCCGAGAGTTGACTCAGTCCCGTGATGTTGAGCGACCCCTCTGGGCTGTAGGAAGGGTTGGGATGAGTGTGTTTGGGCTGTGTGGTCTGCAACTGGGCGAGGAGTGGCGTCTGTGGCGTCCGAAGAACATGGGCCTGGACTGGGTAGTTCTGGTTCTGCTGTGGGAAGTGCTGGTAGTCGTAGCCTTGGTAGGTGAGAGGCTGTTGAAAGCCGTGGAAGGGCTGTGACGTCACCTGGGGTGCAGACCAGGACTGGAGAGGACGAGCTTCAGTAGAGCCTTGAGGGTTATGGAGAAGTGCTGTGATGTTCTTCTTCATCATCTGGTATTCGGCCTCTGGCAGGTCCCTCAGGGTCTGGCTTACGTAGGTGATAAAGGGCTTCCGGGTCGAGGATGCCCTGTCTAAGTCGACCAGTTGAGAGAGAATTTCTGTGCTGGTCTTCATTGTGTCCCTGATCTCCAGCAGCACACTGTCGTCCTGGCCCTCCAGTCTGCCTCTCTGCCTGCGTCCTCTGGAGCTGGTGCTGGAGCCGGAGGTGTGGGTTGCTTGGCCTATGATGGTTGCCGCTTGTTCCTCCATTTGTGAGAGCAGGGCGTCAGCCTCTACAGCATCCTCAACTGTCGAAGGGGTGTCTGCTGGGGGGCCCTCTGAAGACACCAGTCCGGACAGGGCAGGTGGCGCCTGGCTTGAAGATGCCTGGCTGTCTGTGGGCTGGCTGAGGGAGAGGGGTATCAGCGGGGCTGCTCCTCGGTGGCGGATCTCACCCTCCAGGAAACTGCATTTGGCCATGACGTACTTCTCCCGGTCAGTGAGCTTGCCGGCGGCCTGCCCAGATTTCTTGAGGTGTAGCTTCCCATACCAGGAGTGCATGTGCTTCCACCATCCTTGAAGTACTTCTGCAGTGTACCCCAGGTTCTCTTCCTTGTCTCTCCAAGCTGCCTGTTTCTTCTTGGTGTCCCGATACAGTCTGTGGCCCTTTCTCCAAAGGTACTCGTTCTCCCTCAGCCATTCCAGCACATCGTCCTCATGCTCTTCGGAAACAGTGTACCGTTTCCTCTCTCCCTTCTTCTTCCCTTGCCTCTTCATCCCTCTCACTGGAGCTTGTTCAGTATCTTCAGGGGCTTCAGCGGGGCCTTCATGTGCTTGAACATCAGGGCCTTCAGTACCTTGTTCAGAGCCTTCTCGGTCTTGAGCATCAGGGCCTTCAGGTTCTTGAGCAAAAGGACCTTCAGCAGTAGGACTTTGAGGGACTTGAATGCTTTGGGCTGGTCCACCACAGCAGCAGCAGCTTCACCATCAGAGTAGGTGTCAGGGGGTGGGGTTGTGGTTCTGGCCTTTTTCACCTTGCCAGGGCTTGAACGAGTAGGCAGGGACTTCTGTTTCTTGCCTGACTGACGCACCATGGTTTTGATAAAATATATCGATGTAGCCGCCAGCACGTCTTTCCGCTGTATGCTGACTGCGTGCGTGTTGCATTCTTTTATAACCACGGAGCTGACGCGCGGCCTCCCCTTTGTTTCCGTTAGGCGTACGTGATGCATCCGCTTCATCCGCTATGCATCCGCTCTTTCCGCTATGCGTCTGCTTCGCCATTATCCCCGGTTACCCCTTCGGAGCTGTCATCCACTTTCATCCTCTAGGCATCCTATGAACATCCGTTTAGCATCCCCGCCACATACTACCCACTTCCGTTATTTTCCGTTCTGTTTTCGCTAATGTTCGGCAATTTTGTCCATTTTTGGAGCGGATGAAACCGGATGAAGCTTTTGCTCGTCCGCTGTGTCCTTTTTGCATACGTTTTGTGTCCATCGGCCACTGAGACCGGGCCTTAATATACGTCTTATCAGCGAGCTTGAACACGCACGCACGCACACACACACACACATGTACGTGCTATGTACACAGGCATCACGCACGCTCATTTTCACGCAAAGACATGCACTTACAAATACATGTATATGTACATGTTTCTGTTTCTTCATAATCTGATAATAGTCCGATTTGGAGTCGCTGCCATCTAACAGATGGAAGAGCCCGCACGCATCTTTCACCTTTGACTGAAACATTCTTTTATAATCAAATATGTCTACGGCTGCCTGTGCAACTTAAGTGAAACATTAACCAATTGATGAAATAACGCCACTGGGGGAACTTGTTTATTTATCTTCGCCCAGGAGGTAATGTTTTACCCTCGGTTCGTCAGATAGCTAGCTAGCAAGACAGCTAGCAAGATAGCTAGCTAGATAGCTAGCAAGATAGCTCCAAAAGTTCAGAACGAATCCTGATGAAGTTTGCTGGAAGGTCAGGGTTTAACCCAAGTAACAGTTCTTTTAAATTTAGAGGTTAGATGTTACTTGTTTTTGAGTTGTGACCACAAAGAGACACTTTATCACAAATCAAGAAGTTGATGGCGTCAAACTATTGATGACGTCAAACTACTGATGACGTCAAACTATTGATGACGTCGTCGCATGCGTTCGGCACTCAGAAATCGCTTTCGCCAGTTAAGCATGAACTAAACTTCGTAGCGCCAGGCCTGGCTAGCGGAACATCCTGCCTGAATCAAGTATACAGGCCTTGGAAGAGTAGGGTTTCTTTTTCCATTGGTAGATGCTCTCTAGTTATTTTTTTGTATCTGCAAGAAAGATGAATGCAAAGTCATTCTGTGCCACAGAGACTACAAGATGCTACACATGTATGTCTCTGTGACACAGAATGATGCAAATTGTCAAAATGGAACTGTAGTTACGGCGGCAGGCTGCGTGAAGCAATACGAAGTCATTATTCTTCTCAGCAGTGATAGACTTGGCTGCTCATTGGGAAAGATTGCAAACATTAATGGAATGCGATGATAGAGAATATGAAAAATATTAACAGTTTAGGAAAGGTTTATACATTGTATTCATCTTTAATGTTAGAGAGATAATTATTCTTGTTTGGCTAAGTTTTTCCATAATAATGAGGAAAGTCCATCAGGAGTTGTGGTTTATTTTCAACTGAGGATGACGTGACTGCTGCATGGAAATGACTTCAAGGAGCGGAATGATAGTGAATATCAGGAATGTCTAGAATTCAAAAGTATTACGTTGTATTTACTGTTAATGTGAGAAAGTTTATGAATTTTGTTTGTCTCACTTTTCCAATAACAATGACAGTGCATACAAAAAGGCAGGTGCCATGACCATGACTGATTCCCTGTAAAAATCTACGTCTCGTGACACGCTCTGCAGGAAGGGGCGTGTGAGCATGTCAGTGTTTAATGGAAGCATGCAGTCACTACCTGCATCGTCTAATTATAGAGGAAATGAATGAAAACAACTTCGACTGGTGAGTCACTTATTCTGCGCATGTGCTCAGATGACCGCTGAAGACCTTTTGAGTTCTGCAGCGTTCGGATCAGAAGTCTAACTGGATCAGGCAATACAATAGTCAGCTTCGCGTCTCAGATGATTCCCATTCATTTCAAATGATCTTTTGCGGTAACAAACAATGATGTTTGATGACTTCTCTTCCAAACCTCTTTGTCAGTACTGAGATGCACTTCCAGAATGACAGGCACAACGCTTTCCTGCCTACTTTCATTGATTATGTAGGTGATGGCATCGCTGATGCCATCGGAAACCTTAGGAATTATAAATAAAACAGCGCTGTGAAATGTTAACGAATTCATCAGGACATGCTACTTCCGAGATACCCAACCTTTCCGATGCGAAATGTCACGCGAGATTCTACTTTCTAAATGTAGGGACTATGTATCTGCAAAAATTGAAATGGACATCCGTAACTGCACATACGGGAGGTGTGACTTTTTAAATACGTTGTCTTACATCCCCCCATAATTATATCTGTATTTATGATGCGATCATTGCACCGAGCGCGAGAGCTCCCAATGCCCGAGACAAACAAAGTAGGTGGCGGTAGATGGAACCACAAACGCTGCGTGCCGCCGCAATCGGAAACTGGTCTCGATGATCGAATGCCATCTCTTGGAGCGAACCGATATTCTAAGTAAATTGACGCACGTGCATGCTGTTTGGTCTCTGTCTCTAGGGCAGTTACTCTGCAGCGTGAAGACCGCTCCAGGTCCGGCCGGACCCGCCTACAGGGGAATCTCCTGACTGGCTTGGCTGTCGGGGCCTCTGATGCGCGCAGAGAGCCGCGATGAGGAGTACCTTATGCGTCCTTTCCAGGCGTCCCCGAGGGTTTTCGATACTCCCACAGCGACTTGTGGAAGCCGGAAAAGTCTGTGTTAACCCCCCACCTCCACCCCATCCCCGCCTACCCCCACCTCTTCTCTCGCCTGTGACCCAGGGAAGCAGCTGCGCAAAGGGGGCTAACCATATGCAAAGGGAGACAATTCATGACTCTCTTAGTGTGTGTGGGCACTTGAGTGACCGGGAGACCTCTCTCCCGACCTCTTCAGTTCCGGGCGATTTCTCCCCCCCCCCCCCCCCCCCCCCTTCCTCCTCCACCAAACCCCCACCCCCACCCACCACGCCCATACTCCCTCGTGACCCACTCTGCGTGCCACGCGTGCATCTCGTGCCTCGACAACTCAAGTCTTGCCGTGCTCCTCATGCGGGTCTCGAAAACGATCTTATTTCGAGTGCAAAAAGTTCACTTCAGGTCCATTGCACGGAAGCCGTTCCCAATTCAATGGAAGCGGTTAAAGGATGGGCTGGTGAAGATAAAATGGGAATCGCTAGAGCTCTGCCCATTTTTGCGCTAGAAAATTATCAAATTTTGCTGGCGAGCTGGCAGATAAGCGGAGGCACCGGATGTTCGTACCACGTCTCTTTCCTTCCAGCTCACCAGATTTAATCAGGGCATGAGTTTCTTTGGGGACAAAACTTAAATTGCAGAGAAACTCACGGTCATTTCAGCGGCGATTTCCACCAGCTAACCAACTGATAAAAGGAAAATCCGGAAATTTGCAATGTCGAGCCTTTTGTTTATTCTTCGCCGTGACGAAATTCTCGAAACAGGCTCATTTTCTGTTAACCACTTTATAATCGTCGCTGAACACAGAGGAAGGAAAGAAAATGACATGGGTAGGAACAATTCTGAATGTGACAAAGGGGGTGGGGGGAGAAAGAGAGAAAGTGAGAGAGAGAGAGAGGAGAGAGATGAGAGGAGACGAGGAGAGAGAGAGAGAGAAGAGGAGGAGAGAGAGAGAGAGAGAGGGAGGGAGGGAGGGAGAGAGGGGGGGAGGGAGGGAGGGAGGGAAGGAGAGAGAGGGGGCGGGGGGGGGGGGGGAGTGGGGAGGGGGGGCTGGAAGAAGAGGAGATGAGGAAAGATGGACATAGCCAGTGGAGAAACTGTAGAAATACGAGGCTGTTTCGTGGACATTCAGTCAGTCAGTCAGCCCAGATCTTGCATACTGTGGCGAAACTACGCGTACCACCTCCATGCCCATGGCAGTTAGACTACCTGAAGCACTCTGTGTGGGTGTGTCATCATCAACGATCCCATCACATTTTCACTGGAAGGTAGAAAAAAGATCAGCCTCCATTAGAGCAAACTCCTCAATGCGATGACACAGGAGTTTGGGGTAAGAAGCATTTCCACTCCGGAACATGTAGAGATGACCTACGGCTGATCATAGTAACTTGATTAGAATCCAAAGAAAGGCGCATGTGTGACGAGGGAAAGTACAAATAGACAGACAAATGCAGTTCTAGTGGTCCCTGGCAGTCTTCGTGGCTACTTCGGGTTGCCCCTGTCTGAACCTGTGCAGTAGGCATAGACAACGCGACAGCCGGGGATTCAAGCTCTATACGTATGTTTTACTTCTGTGGTCAAGCTGCATCCAGCAAGTGTTTCTTTGCACTCGACAACGTCGAAGTGCTCTTTGTCCTCGCACGCCACGACCGTCACACAAAGAGAGGCCCCGGTTGTTGTCAAGCTATGGACCCGAACTCTGCAGCCCCCACGCGATCATTGCGGACTTAGATCACGCGGTGATCTCCTGGTGCGGAACACCGCGGCCATACTGGAAAGCATTCTGGAGGTCGCTGCTGCTTCCTCCACCTGGTCGAGGGATCAAGGACTCACTCGTTCCGCCTGAGGTGTCGAACTCCCATTTACTACTGCCTCAGCCTCGCTCCATGCAGTTTTCATAGAAGCCCGGGTTCACCCCAGTGCTGGCCGAAGGAGGAGCAAAGACCTCAGTCCTGCGAAAATCGACAAAGAGGACTCTCATTGTTTGGTGTTGCATGCGAGGAAAGGGTAACAGGGTGTGACGCTCGAGCGTTCCAGATCAGTGAGCAATCAGCGAGATGTAGCGGTCGGGGTAAGGACAGACACGATAACGATTCAGGCAACTGTCATGGCCCCAAGAGAACAACGTCCTGGCGAAGGTCGGCATGGAGCTTCATTTGTTCCGGTCAATGCGGCAAAAGGCGCCCAAAGGAACTGGATGAAAGCAGAGTCCGGAGGAGCAGTTGGCCGAGAACTCCTGGAAATGGGAGTCGTGGATCGTAGGCGAGCCGGTGTGACTATGCAGGCAGGCTGTAGATTGGATACATTGATATTTAAAGGGCTTTCACCCGCAGCGTTCTATGATTTGATATTTTCATCCAAAGTGATTGGGCATGTGTGTCTCGTTATCTCTGTACGCACAGGTGTCTCGACACAAATGTTGTCCTGCCTCTGTCTACCTGTCCGTTTAGTCTTGTCTTTCTTTAAATCTAATGCATATTTTGTGTATCCAGTTCTGTGTTTCCCTCTTTGCTGTCTGTGTGTATGTCTGTCTATGTCTCTCTGTACGTCTCTGTGTGTGCCTGTATGTATGTACATATGTGAATGTGAATGTGTCCTGTGTGTCTGGCTTGCAATGCATCCGTCCATGTCCGTCCACGTTATGGCTTTTTAGTTTGTGTGGATATGTGTATGGGATTCGGTGTGATTGTTGTGTTGACGTGTGTGTGTGTACGTGTGTGTGTTGTGGTGTGTGTGTGTGTGTGTACGTGTGTGTGTGTGATGTGTGTGTGTACGTGTGGGTGTGTGTGTGTGTGTGTGTGAGAGAGAGAGCGAGGAGATGAGAGAGGAGTAGAGAGGAGACGAGAGAGAGACGAGAGAGGAGAGATGTAACCAGACAAACCAGACGGACGGAAGTGGCGTGGTGCTGGATTTAGTGACCGATACGTTTTAAACCTCACCTAAACCAACCTGATTGCCAGGTTACGAGTCATACGAGCTTCTCGTGTAGAGAGACGCGCAGACCACATAATACTTTCCAAGATCGTCTACCCTTTTAAGTGGCAGTAACTGACTATATTTGTGGAGCACACTACATAAAAACTGGACTAATTGCTCTAACACGATGAGTTTAAACTCCGTCCAACATCCGAAACAGACACTATCTAAACACACAGGGAAGATTGCTCCTGCAAACAACAGGAAATGACGGCATTCGTTCTTTTTCTCTCATCCCTACACCCATATCGTACTGCAGCACTTCCGGCGAATCCGCCATTTTATCGGGTTTCATGTCCCTTGAAAGCTACTGAAATTACACAGCCAATCCCGACCTGAGAGAGGAGAGAGAGAGAGAAAAGAGCGAGAGAGAGATGAGAATGAGAGAGGTGAGAGAGATAGAGAGGAGAGAGAGAAAGAGATGAATGTGAGTGAGAGAGAGAGAATGTGAGTGAGAGAGAGGAGAGAGAGAGGGAGAGAGAGATGGAGGGAAGAGAGAGAGAAAGTGTGAGAGAGAGAAAGGAGTTGGAGAGAGAGTGACTGAGAGAGAGAGAGAGAGAGAGAGAAAGAGAAAGAGAGAGAGAGACTTTTGAGACTTTGAGACTTTGACGCTTTATTTGTCGAGGCCATAGGCCCATAGACAAAAGGGTGAATCAATGACAAAAGCAACATACAAACACACTTTTTAACAAATTGACACTTGGTCTGAGACCATATCCACAAATTACATCTCAATTATGACAATACCAAAACATAGACTTAAATAAACAAAAATATAACAGAAAACGAAACGTCTTCATTTGGCAAACTCCCTCCACGGTACCCGTTGTACATTCTTACGCTTATTACTTGTTCCTGCATGTATGAAAGGCGGAAACTTCTAGAAGCGAAATATCCTGACCAACAACAAAGGCGGCTTCCTCCTTCTGTTCTCCAAGCCTGTACAGCTCATTAATAAATGTGTTTTCAGGGAGAGAGAGAGAGAGAGAGAGAGAGAGAGATATAGAGAGAGAGAGAGAGAGAGACATTTGACAGTTGACAGTTGACACTTTATTTGTCGAGGCCATAGGGGCGAATCAGTGACAAAAGCAACATGCAAACACATTTTCAACAAATGGACACTTGGTCTGAGACCATATCCGCAAATTACAGCTCAATTATGGCAATACCAGAACATATGCTTAAGTAAACAGGAATATAACCACACACACACCCCAAAAAACAAAAAAACTCCATCCTTTGGCAAACTCCCTCCACGATACCAGTTGAACATTCTTACTCTTATTACTTGTTCCTGCATGTTTGAAGGCGGAAACTTCTAGAGGCGAAATATCCTGACCAACAACAAACGCGGCTTCTTCCTTCTGTTCTCCAAATCATCAATAAATCTGTTTTCACTCTGACACAATAGCTGTCAAAATTCTAGGCTCTAGATATCAAATAATGGGAAGGTCAAGGGTAGGGGTCAGCCAGAATTGTGTCATAACATTTTCATGAAACAAAGTCAGCCTATTATGCTCAATGATAACAACAAAACAGAGCAAAGCAAATTGATCGAGGGGGGGGGGGGGGGGGGGGGGGGGGAAGTACACATCTTGACCAATTTCAAACACATAATGGTGCCACCTTCGAGCAATTAGTCCCATGCATAAATAACGTCGCAGACTTCCAAACGAGGAGAAATCTAAGCAAAAAAAGGGTTGATATTCTGTCAGTGTGACCTTCAAACTTACACATTTATCAAGATATAATTTTACTCTCAGATTCGGACAAGAAAAACAAACAGTATATGTCATCATTCATTGGGTATGAGCACGAGCTGGAAAGTAAGGGTTAAAATAGCAAATACCTCTCGTGACTCTTTAAAGTTCTTGTACTCTGACCCGGCTGCGAGAATTACGGTTTTCTGCGGAAGTCATGATCTGGGTGGGAAACAGAGGCGAAGCAGTCTGTGCAGTAGATGAGGTCGGGGCATACACGGCAGACAAAGCTTGGTGATGTGCGAATGGGTTCTGAGCAGCAGTCACACCACGCACCGGACCACTTCTCCCCTGACATGCACTGCAATTCTTTCGTTATGTCCGATGGCTTTGCGCTCTCACGGTACATGGAACCATCAAAAGCACACTGAGAGCTTGCTTCTGCACTCTTCCCTGCATGTTCGTCACATCCTGCCGGTCCGTCAGATCCTGGTGGGCTTGGGCTATCGCTGGTGTCAAGCTGTTGCACTCTACTTTCATGCGCAAGGGGCAATATTTCGTTTTCATCTTTGTGCATCACTTGGCTCAAATCCAGCACAGTAGGAGACTTGCAGCACGATTCACTTGCGGCTTGACCTTGCACGCATCCAGGTGACGCTGAATCCGCGCGTGCTTCGAGGTTCACGGGTCCTTGCGTGGACGGTGTCGATTCACATGGCGGGGGTGAAAGATGGCTCTTGTTCATGGAATCATTTATCGAGCTTTCGATGATGCCACTTGATTCAGGAATCAGCTGACGCTTTTCTCTCCAGTTCTTAGAGCGCAAGTTGTCTCTTGCGCGCTTTGACGGCGATTTATGAGGTTTGGAGGCCATTTGTCGAGGTGAAGGATTCACTGGAGTGGATGGACTCGTCCATTTCAAAATGATGACAACTTCACCGGAATGACACGAGTCAACGCACCAATTTTCCAAACAGTGAGTGTTCAAAAGGTCTCTCACCACATTCTGTAGCACACTAGGGAGGTTGTCGCCAAACATCGTTGTCCACTGTGCGGCAGAAACCCAGGCACACGGATTTTCTTATGAGACGATGCTGCAGACACGTCTGTCTTCGCCAGTGACTATGAGAGAGTGAGAGAGAGAGAGAGAGAGAGAGAGAGAGAGAGAGAGAGAGAGAGAGAGAGCACTTTGAAAATCATGGAAAGAACATTGAAAATGCGTGAGGGAGGTATAGAACTATGAAGAGTTAGAGAAGGAGGACGAGAACTTAGAGAAAGGAACATGCGCAAAGACAAACAAGGGAGTGGGGGAAAAGCGATTCACGTATAAGTCCGAAATCCAATTCTACGGTCAAAGGAAGGCAAGGATTGTCGACGTAAGTGAGCAAATACAATTGTGGGGCAGTGTCGGCCATAGCGGCGACACCATAAGCTTCTCCGTCGCCAACTGGGCATGGAGGGAAAAGTGATAGAACAAAAGATGAGTTGTCTTGTTCTTCTGACCTGTCCATTCTCAGGGGAGACCTGTCGCCATCTTGTAGCATTACTCCCCTACGTGCCCATACTTCCCAATGGGAACGCTACCCCCCCTCCCCCCTCCCCGCCATAGGCCGACCAGGCGTCTCGGGTCCCAATTCGCCCTGTGTGCAGATTCAGCGTTGCTCTACGAAGTATGGCCTTGCGCAATATACCTCCTTGTGCTAATTTCGCATTCATATCATCGCTGTCCAGCCTCTAATCCCATCAAACCATCGGTCTGCTGGTCTTTTTCGTGCAGCTCGTCCCTCTGTCTAAGTGTTTTAGACTGCAGGCGCATTGCTGACTCTCAAACAATGACCCAGCCAGGCCGGCCTATCAGGGTGGGGACAGGGAGAATAGGCTTGCTGTCAGGAAGGCACTGAGAGCCAAAAGCATATTAGGTTTTTGACAAAGGCAGCGGTGATTCAAATGGGGATCTGTCAAGGACGAACGTCCATTAGGAGCTGTGGACAGAATAAAGAGTGGCAAGGGGATGGCAATCGCTAAGTCGGGGATGGAGGGAGTGTGGATGCGGAGGGGATGGGAAGGGGATGGGGGGAGGAGGGAGAGGGGAGGGGGGAGAGGGGATGAGGGAGAGGGGAGGGAGAGAGGGGGAAGGGGAATCATCGTTTGCAAGGAAGTGGGGGTAGGGACGGTTGGTTTGGGTTGGGGTAGGGATGGGGATAGGGATGGGCATAGGCCATGTCGAAAAATGGAAATGAGGAGAGAGGACAAATAGAAGCTTCAGTGTCCTGGAGCAATCTTCCAGTTGCAAGATGTCGGCAATCGGGATGTGACGAACGGGGAGGACTAAAAGCTGTTTTTAAGTGGGTGAACTCTCGGCCAGCAAAGCAGGTTCGGGGGGATCGGCGAACAGAGTTCTCGCGCCTAGTTTCTTAACTGAGGAACTCTTTGCTCGCAGGTTCGGAGAGATCGGCGAACAGAGTTCTCGCGCCTAGTTTCTTAACTGAGGAACTCTTTGCTCGCAGGTTCGGGGGGATCGGCGAACAGAGTTCTCGCGCCTAGTTTCTTAACTGAGGAACTCTTTGCTCGCAGGTTCGGGGGGATCGGCGAACAGAGTTCTCGCGCCTAGTTTCTTAACTGAGGAACTCTTTGCTCGCAGGTTCGGAGAGATCGGCGAACAGAGTTCTCGCGCCTAGTTTCTTAACTGAGGAACTCTTTGCTCGCAGGTTCGGGGGGATCGGCGAACAGAGTTCTCGCGCCTAGTTTCTTAACTGAGGAACTCTTTGCTCGCAGGTTCGGAGAGATCGGCGAACAGAGTTCTCGCGCCTAGTTTCTTAACTGAGGAACTCTTTGCTCGCAGGTTCGGAGAGATCGGCGAACAGAGTTCTCGCGCCTAGTTTCTTAACTGAGGAACTCTTGGCTCGCAGGTTCGGGGGGATCGGCGAACAGAGTTCTCGCGCCTAGTTTCTTAACTGAGGAACTCTTGGCTTGCAAACTAGAGGATCCAGGAATCAGGTTTGAGGTCCCCAGAGCGTGTAATGGAAACTACCCCAAACTTTGCTCTGATTGGCTGGTCAGGGAGAGCTCTCGCGCATAATTATAGGCTAGTTTGTTTTTTCTGTAACGCAAGTAAACAAATGTTGTTCGCAATTCTATTTTCTTCGGTTAGTATGCCAAACACTCAGTTGAAAAATTACTGACATATACACAAATAAACCGTGACCAATAAGCAGATTCGATTTCTCAAAGCCAGTGTATCATACATCAAAACAGTTAACATAAATTGCTACAATATTCAATTCGAATTGTGGGTCGAGGTAGCTTGGCCAAGTTCGACAGCTTGATTCGGGCAGTGACATATGCATAGCATTACAGACAGTTAAGAAACAGAACCTGGGTTTGTCCAAACTATCAAACTCCGAGCAAGTTCATAGGTGATCTTCTCGTACGCAGTCCTAGTTGACCAAACAGTTCGTCGAACTAGTGGTTCGTTCTGTTAAGAACCGCTTTTACCCTAACCCCAAAGTTTGCCTCGGAATCGTGCCATTCGCATGGCCGCACAGCACGTTTCCCAGGCACCTCGACCTGCTCAAGAAACACGTGCTGGCCGTCATAAGACTTGCTCCTTTGGCGATTAATCTCAGGCTGCCTGGAAATCGATGTGGGTTCCTTGGCGTTTAATAAAGGATGTAACAAATCATCTTCCTCGCTCACCCAGTCTTTCTCTTTCCTGGTAGCTCTCTCTCTCTCTCTATCGCTCTCTCTCTCCCTCTCTCTCTCTCTCTCTCTCTCTCTCTCTCTCTCTCACACACACACACACACACTCTCTCATTCATTCCTCTCACTCTCTCTCTCTCTCATTCATTTTAATTATTTATTTTTAAATGATTTGGACCATCTGATTAACTGACTGACTGACTGTCGGATTGATTGATTGACTGACGGACTGACTGTCTGACTTGCTGACTGACTGACTGACTGACTGACTGTTCGGCTAAAAGCCTCACAGAAAGACTATTAGATTAATGACTTGACAATGAATTAGTTGATGGAATGATTTCTAATTTGAAGGGAACTGAATTGAGATAGTTTGAAAGACACACACATAGACTCACAGAGACACACATTCAAACGTGCAGTCAGAGAAAAAAAACACACACACACAGTCACAGTCACGCACGCACGCACACACACACACAAACACAGACACACAGACACACACACACACACATACTCACACACACACACACGCACGCACGCACACAGAGTGAGAGAGAGTGAGTGAGAAAAAAGGAGAGATTTATTTTAAAAAAGAGGGGGGAAGGCGTGGAGAGAAAGATAGAGGACTGTTAGATGTATTCAGTGTCCGATGTGAACGAGAAGTGAGAGGAGGCAAAAATTCTCGATCAACAGAAAGCACTTAGTGACTGCTTTTAGTCTCTTGCACGCTGACCTGACCGCTGTTTTCTCACGTCCGCTCTGAGAGGACGACCGCAACGCCTCTGCTGTGTCACAACACTGGAGTGATGTTTTCATCTCCATCTGTTCTCGCAGACGCCATTTCTTAGCGACTCTCTGAATAGTCTCTCTCTTCGCCTATGTGGCCCGCACACACGCACATTAGGCATTTCTCGTCGACACCCTAGCGTAATAAAGCAGGACAAAAATCATTAGAGTATTGCACGTTTACAAGGCTATCTGGCGGGATGGCAATGTGATGTTTGTTTAGGAAATTTCGGCACACACAGGTAGAAAGAAAAACCGTTCTTGCTTATCATGAGTCATAGCGGCACTTAGTCCCACTGCAGTGCCTGTTATTCGGCATGGGTCATTCAGTTGGATTGCAAAAAGGGTATGCTCCCGAAATCGGACCAAAGTCACCGCGTAACAAATCAAATAATGAACACGTAAGTCCCACTGAAGATAAAAACAACATGTGTTAATGTGTTTGTGTTTTCAACTGAGATAGTCAGGAAGTGTACGAACTGAGTCAACATACTGCAATTCTTCGTTCGGATAGGTTGTGACGCGCAAAGGTGCGCGTGATTCAACATCTCGCATACATCAACCCGTACACTAGCCCACAGGCACTCAAACATATAAACAGTTAATGTACGCACGCATGCACGCAGGCGTGCACGCACGCACGCAGAGAGAGAGGGGGGATGAAAGGGAGGTAGTGAGAGACAGAGAGAGAAACAGATAGGAACAGAGAAAGAGAGAAACGGAGAGAAAGAAACGGAGAGAAAGAAACAGAGAGTAAGATATATATATATATATATAGAGAGAGAGAGAGAGAGAGAGAGAGAGAGAGAGAGAGAGAGAAACAGAGAGAGAGAAACAGAGAGAGAAACAGAGAGAAACGGAAAGAGATGATAATTAGACAGGCAGGCAGGCAGGCAGATAGACAGACAGATAGAGAGAAAAACCCACTGACACAACAAGGTCCTTTAACTATACCTATCGAGCTGTGCTCAAAATGAGTTTTACGGCAACCCCATTCCAGGCAGCCACACGTTGTGCACGCTAATGGCTGGATCCATTGCCTCCGTTAAGGAGGTTATGTCTTACCCGCGCTTCGTCCCTCCGTTCATTCGTTCGTTAGTCAGTTAGTTATTTGACAAAATAGTTCCCCAAGTTCAGAACGGATTCTGATGAAACGTCAGGGTTTCACCCAAGGAACAATTCTTTAAATTTCGGAGGTTATCCGTTATCTCGCTGAGTAGGTAGGCCTGCCTTGTTTGTGGGGAATAGCGACTTTGAAAGATCGGTCTGAGATGACATGTAGCAGAAGTGAGAAATTATCCAAGATAAAGGAGCAGCGCTTGGAACGCGACGGATGAGGACCGCAGTTACTTCGCTCATGATTTGAGGAGGTTTTGCAACGAAGGAATCTTCAACCGAGCCTCGATCCCCGTCCTAGCTCACTCTCCTCTGCCCGGTCTGGTCTTCGCCCGTTTTTCTACTTTTATCACGTATAGTTTGTTAAAATCTCCGAAGCTTATGCGTAGACTTTTGTTTGGCGAGTCGAGCAAACAAGCAACATTAACTCTCCTTGTATAATACACACGTGCAGTGTGACTTGAGTCTGAGATCACAAAGTGAAGTTCAAAGACAGGACGAAGTCTCACGAGGAACGCACAGCAACTGTATTCTCTACGGATCACTCATGCAGTGGTGGGCGCTTTCGTCTGCCCCACCATTCCAGTTCTGATACCGACTCTGCAAAGTCAGTCATCCGGAAATGCAAATTCACGGTAAGAACGCACTCTACGAATTCAGCCATCGTCGGTCGTTAGCATGGAAGCAAATCCCTGGAAATCTACAAATCCTTTGGACTGAGGCTGCATGGACGGGTGCAGGCTAGATCTGACTTCATTACGGAGCCAGGAATTATCGTCAGTGACGGGTCGGACAGAGAGATTTATTCTATTCGGTTTTCCAAATTGTGCTCGATCCGTCAGGCGTAGTGGGTCCCTGGGGATGGCCTCGGCTTCAGAAGCTGGGCAATGGGGGATGCCCGCGCGCTCCTGGCGCGGTGCACGAGTGCAGGAGAAGAATGCAACTGTCATGGCAACGTAGAGTCTGGCTCTGGAGTGCACGAGAGCTTCCATTCATCCGCAAAATCACTCGTCCAGGAGTCGCCGCTCCGCTGGTGACTTGGGAGCGATGTTTGCACAACTTCTTTTGCGCGGATTTGGCCACGCTTGCCCGTACTCAGGGACAGCTCTGATAGGTTTGTTTGGCGGTGCCAAGCGATCAGCGGGGACCTGGAGTGTGGAATGAGGTGCGGAGAGGAGGGGGGGGGAGGGGGGGGGATTTGGGATGAGAATGGAGAAGAGAGAGGAGGGGGGAAAGGAGGAGGAGAAGAATAGAGTAAAAAAAGGGGGAGGATATAGAAAAAGGAGGGAAGGGGAATGGAGAGAACGCAATGTGTTGGATAGGAGGACGTGTATGAGAAGTGGGGATAATTATAAGCAAGGTAGAGGGGGGAAATAAGTTCGGAATGGACAGGAAGGGGGGAGGGAGGGAAGGGACAGTAAAGGGAAGAGGAGAGCAGGTGGTGGAGGGAGGGGATGTGGAGGAGGGAGGGGAGTGACAAAAGACGAAGAAGAGAGGTGTAAGGAGTTCGGAAAGAGAAGGAGAGGGGGAGACGGAGGGTAATTGGCCTGAGTGACGACAGGACTCAAGAATAGAAGTGTGGGAATTGAAAGAAGTAAATGCGAGGTAAGGGCGGGACACGATGGTGAGAGACAGAAAAGATGGCGAGGTAAGGTGTGAGATCAGAGGATAAAGACAAATACTAGTAGGAGTGGGTTATGACCATGAGCTAGCTACACGGTAGTGAAAAGGGCGGATAAAGTGAGAATGAGGGATGGAGATCATCTGTAGAGATTGCTAATCAGGGAACGGTATCGATCAAATGGTCGTAAGAAGTCAATTTAGGACAGAGGTAGTGATGGTGATGCATGAAGGTGTTGGGATGAAGATGTTAAAAAGGAAGAGAAGTGATGGAATACGGAAATTCACTTGCACAATGAAGAGATTGGGTTTGTGACTTGGAGGCGACAGGCTGAGGATGTTGTTACGTGGCATTCTAGTCCACTAGAGACTTCGCCTATCGGCGAAAGAGTCTCTAGCACATTTCATATCACGTGATGGAAGGATCCTGTCCGAAATATTCAAATAGAGGTCACACGAGAGGTTTGTGAGGTAGTCCTCTGCTCCCTGACATACGCCGTTAATTAAAGTAGCTCTGAGACTATTTCGCACAAAACTCATAAATTACGCTTGTTGAAACAATAAACAAGAGTGTATTCGATAAAATAAAATGTTTGTGTTGAAATGGAAACAAGTTTTGACATCTGAATGATTCCTGTAAAAAGTGGGAAAATATAGTATCCAGAACAAACTAAATTTGGCGCAATGCTGCAATGCGAAGGGTCAGGTCTATTACGCATTCATTGCGAACTGTGCCAGAGTCACTACTGACTCGGGTTCACAGAATGGTTACGTAGTGGAGGCCTCGATGGGCGGGTGGATGGGTGGGATGACAGAGAGGAAGGGCAGGGACGGTGGCACGACAAGTGGAAAATGCAGAGTGGTGGCGAGTGTTGAGACAAGTGATCGAGCGTAGGAAAAAGACAAGTGGGGTTGTGCCATGACACAGGTGGAAGAGAGGTGGGGGGGGGGGGTGATGTGGGAGGGTGGGGGGGGGGGGGGGGGAAGAGATAGAGCGGAAGTAGGGATGGGAGACATGGAAGAACAGGCGAGAGAGATGGAAAGCAGACTTACTGTTTGTCCGAGGTGATTGGTCTTTCGTACACTCGCGCATGCACGGAAATGAACTCGCGGTGGGTGTGAAAACCTGGCTGTTTCCTCAGCTCCATTTGCTCTCGGGGCCCTGGCCGCACCGTGTCGTTAAGAAAATTCGTATTTGATTGCTTTGAAAACACGCGCCGCCCCTGCCTGGACTTTGAGGTCGCTTGCGACGGCTAAAGTGATTTGCGCCACATTAGCGCGCAAACGTTTTCATTCACCACAACCGCAACGAACTGCTAAGCCTTGGCGGCAAGTAACTGTTACTGTCCACTGCCTCACTCTCGTCATCCCCCCCCCCCTTCCCCCCGCCTCTCATTCTCTCCCCTTGATGATGGCTCCCGCTTTTTCCATCCCCCTTTTATTTGACTTCTCTCCACGTCGCAAGCATACTTTCAACTGGCGTGTCATCAGTCGATTCTGTGGGGTGGTGGTTTTTATGCTCACACAGTGCATTGTATTTCCCTTTTAAATAATTGAGTCTTGTCCACATCTGCCAAACACTTTCAAAAAGGCAAGTATACACTGCGCTATTGTGCGTCAATCCGATGCTCTTTGTTATGTATTAGCTCGTTCCTATCTACCCTTGTGTGTTGGTGGCAATGGTAAACTCACTACGCCCCCCTACGCGACTCGTAAATCCCGAAGTACACGAGGCGATTCCACACGTTCCATACTGACGCATGTGTCATTTCAGCAGCCAATCGCGCTTCGCTTTAGTAGAGCAGGAACGTCAATTGATTGGGAGATATTTTTCTCGTGCTGACAGTCAGCGTGGAACGTGTAAAATTGCTTTGAGTACAACAGGGTGAAAGGCCGAATGACAGTGAAGGCTTGACCTGCTTGTCTTGCAACCGACCTCGGTGGTTTGAATAGTCAGTGGCCTGACAGTCTACCAAGACCGATGTGCGGTTACACTTGGTACAACCAACCATGGGTTATTGTCCATCTCCTGTTCGAACTTTTATCGTCTCTAAGCTCTTTTCCATTGTCCCATGGACTTGTTCATTTCTCTCTCTCTCTCGCTCACTCTTCCCTCTTTCTCTCTCACTCTCACTCTCTCACACACACTCTCTCTCTTCCTCCCTCCCACCCACCCACCCTCTCTCTCTCTCTCTCTCTCTCTCTCTCTCTCTGGAATCTATTAATACCCGTGACTGCATATTACCGATTACATCGACACGCACTGACTCCATCGGCTGCCGCACATAGGAGCTAATGTAGGGATGTGCCATTCTAGTCCACTAGAGACTTCGCCTGCCGGCGAAACAGTCTCTAGCAAAGTTGACATCACGTGATGAAAGGATTTCGTCCAAAAAAATCAAATGAGGGTCACACGAGAGGCTTGTGGGATAGCCGACCTGCTCCCTGACATACGCCGTTAAAGTAGTTCTAAAACTATTTCGCACAAAACTCAAAACTTACTTTTGTTGAGGCAATACACAAACGTTTATTGGATAAAATTAAATGTTTATGTTGAAATGGAAACAAGTTTTGACATCTGAATAATTTCTGTATAAAGTTGAGAAAAAATAGTATCAGAACGAATTAAATTTGGCGCCATGCTGTAATGCGAAGGGTCAAGTCTATTACGCATTCATTGCGAACTGTGCCAGAGTCACTACTGACTCGGGTTCACAGAATGGGGATGTGCCAGAACAGAACACTTTGTCGTTACGGCACACTAGTCACTTGAACCTATGCTAGAAGTGTTGCAGAAGGCGCCCACATTTTAGCACAGGACTCTATGCGAAGTGAACGCACCTTGTGATAATCAGGCTGTTGTGTTGCGTTGCGTTACTCTGAACACTGATACACATTTCGTCGTGTTCTTCCTTCTGTTACGTGCTAACATTTCAATTTCAAAGTCTTCCTGCAGGCTCACCATGCATGAAACTGTTCTCGCCAAATTTCACACCTGCTGCTTCGCCCGACAATCTTGGCAGTTCTGACGGCCGCTGAAAGTCTTAACTCTTCGATCATTCCTTCTTCCCAGTATCACGTTCCGGCGCTTCCGGCATCATCCTTCCTGTTTTGACCACGCACAACTCCCAATCTCGTCATTAAACGTCACTTAACGACCTGATCGAAACGCGAAGTACACTTTGAAGGATCCTCTTCCCTCTCACTTCCCTCGTCATCACTACCATCGCCTCTTTAGCCCCTGAGCCAGCATCAGCACACGCCGCTCGCATCACGGACGTTTTGCTTACGTCACGTAAAAAGGGACTAACTCAGGAGCCAGATGAGTGACGTAGGTGAACGCCGTTTCTCTTGTACTTGGATCCAAACTACAAGAAAACGCTCAAAGACCTTTGCCAACAATGCTTTTACTTACTAGGTTACAGGATTTAAAAATTCATAACTAATTCCTCTTCTCTTTCTTAGATTCTCTCTCTCTCTCTCTCTCTCTCTCTCTCTCTCTCTCTCTCCCTCTCTATCTATCTATCTCTCTGACTCGCTCGCTCGCTCGCTCGCTCTCTCGCTCCCACGCTTCTTTGATCTAACGCTCTCACTTTCGTCTACTGTTTCACCCGAATCTCAAAAAAAGTTTTGAATTCTCCTTCTCATTGTAAAGACTCTAAAGCCAAGTTGTGTGTCATGTGCATGAAAACTTGATAAACAAACATCGTCAACACTATTGGGAAAGATAAGGTATCTTATTTGACATCTGTCTTATGATTCCAAGAGTTTTGTGTACACTCACTTTATTTACGAGCATTACATCTTACTGATTTTAGTGGAAAAGTAATATGTGGTGTCCGAGGTGCATCATTTCGTGTTTGTAGTTGTCTCGTTGCACACCTACTTTATTCGAGAACAACAGAGAAGTGTGAATTCTTTCAATAGTCACAGGATCTCATCTCAAATGCAACAAGCAACTCACTCCCACCTGACCAACATATTAAAGACGGACTCCTTTGACTTTAATATCTCCCAGACGATTTTCTAACCCAGAGCTTTCTGCCGCACATCCAGTAGGGAAAGATGGAGGAGGAAAGGACGAGGCTGAGAGGTGGTCGTTCAGACGAGCTCGGGGATCCTGATGGAAAGTAATGGTGCATGAAAGTGAGAGCAAAGTGGCAATGGGAGGAAACGAGACCCCCAAAAAGCAGGGGAGACCACCCTGAACTGAAACGGCAGCTTAGATCAATCAGGGAGGGCGCTAGGCGGGGATTGTTCATCAGGTCGCTCTTACCCTTGTGTGACCCTTTCAATGCCCATTGGTGCTCCAACTCTCGTCGGATCTCGTCAGGACAAAGTGCGCCTAACCCTGTCCTTTGCTTTCTTGTAAGAGCGACAGATTGATGAAAAGAGAGAGAGAGAGAGAGAGAGAGAGAGAGAGAGAGAGAGAGAGAAGGTGGGAGAGAGAGAGAAGGAGGGAGAGAGAGATAGAGAGAGCAAAAGAGATAGAGAGAGAGAGCGAGAGAGAGAGAGAGCGAGAGAGAGAGAGCCGAGAGAGAGAGAGAGAGAGAGAGAGAGAGAGAGAGAGAGACAGAAGTAGCAAAGAGAAAATCGATTATAGAGCTAGATGGAGGGAGAGAAGAAACCCGAGAGATAGACAGAGGTAAAGGAAGGGGGTGAGAGCAATAAACAAGGAGACATAGAGACAGAAACGAAAGGAGAAAGACAAACAAGAGGAACTGTAAGAAAGAGAGATGCAGAGGTAAAGAAGGAGGTGAGAGAATTAGACAAGCAGAGAGACAGAAGCAAAAGGAGAAAGACAGACACGAGGAACAGTAAGAAAGAGTGATGCAGAGGTAAAGTCATTCCTTCGAAGCCTCAGTAGTGTCTGCCTCAGCGGGTTTGATAACACATACTGTATATGTGTGTGTGTCCTCCAGTGGATCGGATAATGTGATGACGGAAGTTACATTTGTGTATCGCTCTCAAATCTATCAAGCACGCTCGTCCACTCTCGTTCTTTTTTCCACGTAAATCATCACTCTCTCACTCATTTTTACAACTGTTTCATTTTCTTTCCCTTTTAAATGGATCTTCTCCATATATGTTAAAATTGATAGGACGATAGCGGTCGCACTTTGGAGCAATGTGTGTTTATCACTAGTTATCATCAAAACGGATACCGGAAGAGTCTGTAAATATTCATGTGCTCAGCCATCAAGCAGTCAAAGCCACTGGCAGATCGAATCTGAATCAGGCATTGATACAACTTCATCCTGCTTCCAACCTGTCACGATGGGAACAGGGAAAGCTGGCAAGGTTGTGGAGCAGTTTAAAGTCTCAGTCACACGTTGCTTCCAGATGTAGGTGATGTTTATGGCTTCAACTTTGTCCGCAAAATCAAAGTGAAATTTCACGCCACAGCGAAACTTTTAAAAAACTAAAGACCTCGGTGCTGATTTAAAGGACAAGATCCAGAAAGAATTTCCGCTTGCTGAAAAGGTTTGAGCCAGAACTGGAGGTGTTTGGTCCATTGCCTTGGAAAGGCAGATCACGCCGTGACCAAACAGAAATCAACGATAAAAGGGCCGGCGGAAAGGCTGAGAGATGTCTTGTTGACGGAGGGAGATTTTGGACGGTCATGCACATGGATTGCCATTTCGGCTCACCAGGGACCCAAGGAAGACGGAACAGCGGAAACAGTGTGACATCTCTTTGGATCCCAAGCCTCTGAAAGTTATTTGATCAAGCGTCCTTCAGCTGGCTTCGCAAGATGCAGAGATGGAGAGGAACCTCGCTATATCAGCTAAAGGGGCACATCAAAAGGAGCTGAAAATCCAGTGTTCCGTCAGCAGCACTGACGTCACAGTTGTCCCACATTTCCACCCGACCTCGCTTTAATTTCGGAGCCTCTCGCCCTCTCTCACGCTCTCCGAGACTTGGCGAACGGACGGTGTGCGGGGATTTATAGACCCGGTGTTTGCCGAGACAATCACCTCCCTGACGGATTGCTCCCGGAAATCGCGTCCATTCATCACGTCGTCCTGTCCCCTATAATGCACGCACAAGTGGCGTGTCCTGAGCAGAGAACGCAAGACTCCGCAAAAGTCTTTGTGACGTCACGTGTCGCCGGTGCGTCGAGAGATCCCATCCGATCTCGCGGGCCCTCGTGGCTTAATGGCGGTGCGTCTCAACAGCGCAAACTCTGAGCTCTTGCACCGAAGTCAACCCGTCCGCCGCCAGCATCGGTCAAGCAGGACACCGTGAGGTCAAGATGGTGCTACGGATAGAGGGTCAAGGAATCTACTGGAAACAACTGAAGCAGTCTGCGAAGAAAGAAGGGATGTCTCCGCAGATGATGCATTCTCACGTCCAGAACTTGTTGGAACTTGCAATGAACCATCAAGCATTGATCTCCTAATACTTTTTTTAAAGACGAGTAATAAATACACGATTGTGCTTATTAGTGTATGAGAAACCATTGTAGGCTATGTAAGGCCATTGATAAGGATAAGTGATAAGAACCGGCCAGAATTAGAACAAGTCACGGTGTCCCTTGTTATTCGCCTCTAATGAATCGCTGAGGGAGTCGCTGTGGGTTCATGTATTAGTCCCTATTCACAGGGAGTCTTTGCCACACAAAAAAGAAAAGCAATCACGTCACTTTGCTTTCAAACTCGTCAGCGGTCTAGATCACATTAAGAACATGAAAGCAAGATTGTGGAACCCCGAAGCAACAAACATGAGTCACTCAAATCGTTGTTCTTGCCCTATGGCCGGCACCAGCATTCTTGAAAGAGATCATATTGGATTGAAGAGCTAATGACGCTTATCCTTCCTGATGGTCTTTTGCTCTACCAGTTGTTTGTTTGTTTTTTGTTTGTTTGTTTTTTCTGGGGTGAATAACAATTTTTGCACTCACAAAAGAAAGACATCAAGAACGATTCGGGGGAGACAAAGGGACGGGGGATGAGATTCGGGGATGGTGGCTGGGATTGGGGGAAGGAGATGATTCAGTTAGACGCAGAAACACTGAGAATTATTTGTGGACTCTTGTCGTGAATAAAATGTACAAAGTGTAGTCTGCTTCCACCAGTAGTTCTTCTTGAATTTCGTTTTTCAAGCATTTGTTACCAGTCTGCCACGTGGCAGTGCCATTGTCTACGCATTTGCTGAATGGACTGAATGTTTCATATTAATATCCCCAAACTTTGCCTTTTCACATTTGCCCAAGGCATCAAGTATACATCGTGATTATGGACTTGGCGTGTTTAGATTTGTTGGCTGTGATTCATATTTGAATTTGTCAAAAATTGATTTAATTTTTATCGGCCATTTTATGGTCCCTAATCATGTTTGCAAAGTGAACTGGGACTACGAGGACTTGTAGTGCTGTGAACTGTGACAGAAAGGACTATGAATGGTGTGAGCTATGTCTGTAACAACAAGGATTAACATGTGAGAGTGTGTGTGTGTGTGTGTGGGGGGGGGGGGGGGGTGCATGCGTTATGCGTTGATGATCGTGTATATGTTATGTGTGCTGTGCGAGTGTGGTTGTTGATGTGCATGCAGGATGCTGAACATGATGGGGGGGGGGGGGTGGGGGGGGGGGGGGGGGGGGGGGGGGGGGGGGGGGGGGGGGGGGGGGGGGGGGTGGGGGGGGGGGGGGGGGGGGGGGTGGGGTTGTTTTACATGTGTTATGGATTAAGAACGGGTATGTGTTAATGCGTTACGATGATTGTTTGAAGTGCATGCTTGTGTCTTTGTTCCTTCTGTGTGTAACTTGTTTTGGTGTAAAATGTTTCTCTATTAAATTGAATTGCCTCTGATGGACTCCATAACTTGAGCGATATGATTGAGTTAATTAATGTTGAACTGTTTTTGTTTTTGTATGTATGTATTATGTTTTTGCCACCGACAAAACGAATTTCCTTGTGATCAATGAGGACAATAAAGTATCTTGTATCTTGTATCTTGTATCTTGTATCTTGTATCTTGTATCTTGTATCTTGTATCTTGTATCTTGTATCTTGTATCTTGTATCTTGTATCTTGTATCTTGTATAAGTCATTCCCTTCACTCGTCTACGTTTTCGTCTGGAAATTAATCCCTCCATCCGTTTCATCTACGTCTCTATCCATCTTCACGTTCGTAATACAGTTCCATCTACCTGCCTGAATCCCAGCTTCGTACCTACATGAAGGAAGGAGTGTTACGGCCTATTAGCCTAGGCTGTCGTACCTATAGATCATCCGTTGCATTTGCAAGACACACGAGTATTGCTACTTGTCCTTGCGATTTTCCTTTTCGGGGCTTCAACGAGTTTTCCCTCAATCTTTCATACACCCTATTTGTTTATTTCTCTGTCGGACTCAGCAGAGTTCCAGGTATCTCTCTCTGTCAGTCTGCCTCTTCATCAACCTACACACTAATAACCCTTTGTTCTATGGCAGGCCGAGCGAGTCGGAGCGCGATGACGTCAGCGTGTCACATGACCTGCCTGCTGCTGCTGGCCGCCATTGCCGCCTGTGCCCAGGATGCAGGTACGTCATTTCCGTTTCCTGCTCAAAGGTGCTCCTGACGTCAGGCGGATCTAAAGCGGGTGCAAATAGCCCAGCTTTGCAAACAAGACTGAAACTGCACAACAGGGTGGACGCAGACACAGTCCGCTCCTTGTGCTTGCGAAGACTACAGATGTGGTGGTGAATAGCTATTTTAAAGCAGGATGTCCTATGGTTTCGTATACCTAATTATGCCTTGCTTTTCAGAAGAAAAAAACACACAATTATTTTGCTGTCAGATTGAAGATCCCTTATGCCCCTGCGTGACTGTCTATCCTTCCATCCGGGACTTTGAATAATAAGTGGTATATCAAACACTTTCCCATGAACTGACATCAAGACGCATGCGCACTACTTTCCACTTTGAACGTGACCTTCTCTCGCTCAGTGCCGAAATGAGCTCACATAATATCGGCTTCAAACTAAAGTGTAATTGAGAGAGAGAGAGAGAGAGAGAGAGAGAGAGAGAGAGAGAGAGAGAGAGAGAGAGAGAGAGAGAGAGAGGGAGATGTATTCAGAGAAGATTTGCACCCTAAACATATTGTTTTACTATCTAGAATATGCATGGAAACCGAAACGTTCTGTCTCTTGCACACACGAATATCAAACTACAAAACGCAAATTGATTGAAATCCCATGCAATTTCTTCGCTTTATCGCATTTTCAAATTCATTTCTCAAAGCAATGCCATATACACACATGCAAATAAACGCATATGTTCAAAGGGATGCAGCATGCGCGCGCACACACACACACACACACACACACTCACTCACTCACACTACATCTACGTATTGAAATACAGAAGAATTTCACTAATGAACTTTATTCGAAAAAGACGGTATGACTAAAATCCTCAACGAAAAAATAGAGATTTTGTTTTCATTAATCTGTGACGTTACGGATAGCGTACGTCGTTGCGCTGACCTCGCGGTGACCCCTTTCTCGAGGTTTTGTGAACGGGATCATCTACTCATCGACGATGCTGATGTTTTGGAGATGTTTCTTTGCAGATCCTGTGGTAAAGAAGTTCTGTTTGACTCATACACATAGCGGCTTCATCAAGCAATCTCTCAGTTACACAACGTATTTTTGAAAGGGACAGAAGCATCTTCGTTGTTTACTGGCTTCATCCTCCTAATGTTATCGCATCCTTTGAGACTAAGTCAACAAACAAACAAACAAACAACAAACTAGTTTTCTCGCGCAATGAATGTCTGTATTTGTATCAACTGATGGCAAAATAGTATTGCTTTTAAAGAAGCAATCAATAATATAAGATATGTGCACATTCTTTTCACAGAGGAGTGTGACTATTAACGATATCGTGGTCACTATATCAGATGTTTCCAAGCACTATTTTCCTCAGAAAGCGTGTTGTAAAACTCTGACTCGATCGTTGTTTACTAGACAACAGTCTGGAGGGATACAACGACGCATTCAAATGCGTACCGTAGTATCAACTACAAATCTGCTGATTAATTTGCGAAATGCTGAACTCTTCTGTTTTGTTGTAAATATTTGCTGCGCCGAAGTTGGGAACGAAAACATAGAAATATACATTCTAATATTAAGAAAGTATTGTTTGATGACAGGGTGTTGTAAAGCTGGTCGATCTTCTATTTTTAATAGGAAAAGCGGTTAAGTAAAGATTTTTCCATCTTCCAATAACTTTTCCATATGAGACAGAACAATATAAACCATTTACTCTCTCTCTCTCTCTCTCTCTCTCTCTCTCTCTCTCTCGCTCGCTCTCTTTCTCTCTCTCTCTCTCTCTCTCTCTCTCTCTCTTACTTCATTTCCAAATCCACTTTAAGCACTTTATCCCCTCCAGACGAACAAGCCTATCTTGGGATACCATTCAAGGCGCTCTGGTGGATCATCACCTTAATGACTCTCGTCTCTCCTCCTGGCTTTACAGCCGCTCGTCCGCAGACCGTCAGTGGATTGAGAGAGAAAATCCGACGGATTTTTCGACAGCATGAAAGCTTGTGCTCCCTCTCTAATGGATTACACTCATGAAGATCATGTCTCCAAATCCCCTTCATGTTTTTTCTTGTTGTTTTTTTCGTCGCCAGATAATAAATATGGAATGTTGCTCAAAATGATAAACGGCGCAATGAGTTCTACTCATGGGTGAGCATGATTTGTGTACGTCTTCATGTCAAGCTGACTGTCTTGTGAAATGGCGGCCATGATTAACGACGTGCTTCGTGATGGAGCCTTGCAAAAACCATAGCCCAGAGAGACCGTGTCCTCCTCGGCTTCACTCTCTGATAAAAACGTGTTTGCCCATGGAGCTACAAATATCTTTACCTTTACATTTCAGATCACATCTACCCAAATTCAGTTTTTCGCGCCTCGAAGTACAATTTCGCAAGTTGTCTCTTTGGACACAAAGATGAAGAGTTAGGTTCAAACTCGCAAGAAGGTCATAAATTGTTTTATTTAGTTTATGCGAATTAATGACGATGCTTTTGCACAACGAAATTTTTTACGTATGTCAGTTTGTTAGTGTATGCCTTCTCACAAACACATTATCATACACACGTGTGAAATTAAAGACACGTCGATTTCTATTGATCACGAAAACACTGACAATGTCTATGCAGGACAGTAGCACTCATGTCAAGTGCATCTAAAGTTCAGGGTGACCTTCTCTATTTCCTCCCGCCTACAGAAAGGGAACAGAGCTTGCCTAGAATCATTTCATTTCCTGGATTCCTGCTTCTTGTGCCTGTCTGTGTCAGACGACAAAGCTTGGAAGCCAATGTAAGGTGCCCTGCTAGAGCTGACCGGCACAACGGAACGAGGATTAGAGGAGATGACGATGAGTTCCGATTGTCCAAATCATGAAATGTTCATACTTTCTCGTTCCCTCTGCAGCTGCCCCGCTCAATAGTCCATCCATTCAATTAGCAGTCTGGGAAGTGGCCGAATTACCGTCTCATATTTCCAGGCAAATGCAATGGAGCTCAGCTATTTCCGGTCATCATGCAGGCATCTGTCTTTGGTGCTTCATCCAAGTCCAGCCTAAATTATTGGGTTTATCTCATTCTAATAGAAACCAGTGCAATGCAGCGTGCCCTTCAATCAATCCCGGTCATCTCTCTCTTTTAGTTTGTCAGCTTATTGTAACTGTAGTCTACCCATTCTATCGGCAGAGCCGTTATATGCCCCCGAGTATACATTCCGGCAATGCTATCAAATTTGCTTCTACTTTTAAATATATGCGTGTGTATGCAAGCAGATGATCTCTCATGCATTGGTAGAGTACAAACATGTATGACACATGAAGGTGTTTCTGCCCCTCTCTCTCTCTCTCTCTCTCTCTCTCTCTCAACAAAAATTGGAGCCAAAAAAATCCTTCTTAAACATAAATAAATGTATAGATAATTTTATAGATTCAGGTGTAACATAAATGAGCTCACAAGCAACTGAACAAATACAGTAATGCAAAGAGATGAAGCATGTTGTACATTATGTAAAAAAGCTCATGAAAACGAGGAACATTTCCTATTGCATTGTCATAGATTCCAAGACCTAAGGACAAAATATGTCGAAGAGAATATTAAAAGAGCAAAGAGAACAGGCTTCCGTTACACGACTGATGGCATGCCGACTAATAAAACTCGACAAGCGGAAATGTATCTACATGTAGATCATGCATTGCATAGACAAAGCGAATCCTTGCCAACATGTCCATAGGTAGCATTAGTTGCCTTGAGGACCGATGTCAAATTCGTTCCAAATTGTATCCAGTGAACTTCATTGATAAGTGTTACTGTAAAGTATAGTGTACACATGCTGTGTGACTCCTTGCTATGGGCCGCTGGCCTGAAACAATATGTCTGAAGTCTGAACTCTCTCTCTCTCTCTCTCTCTCTCTCTCTCACTCTCTCTGCTTCTCTCTCTCACTCTCTCTCTGCTTCTCTCTCTCACTCTCTCTGTTTTTCTCTCTCTCTGTCTCTCTCTCTTTCTCTTTCTCTCTCTCGCTCTCTCTCACTCTCTCTGTTTCTCTCTCTCTCTGTCTCTCTCTCTTTGTCTTTCTCTCGCTCTCTCTCTCTCTGTTTCTCTCTCTCACTCTCTCTGTTTCTCTCTCTCTCTGTTTCTCTCTCTCACTCTCTCTGTTTCTCTCTATGTCTCTCTCTCTTTCTCTCTCTCTCTCTCTCTCTCTCTCTCTCTCTCTCTCTCTCTCTCGCTCTCGCTCTCTCTGAGAGTGTATGTGTGAGTGTGTGTGTGTTTGTGTGCGTGCGTGTATGCGGGTGTGCGTCTGTCGTGCGCGATCACCCGTGTGTATGTGCAAACAAATGTTCTCAGAATGTAAACTCAAATGCACAAATGCATGCTCATGTATTTGATGGTGGGTAACGGTATATTGACCAGTTTGTTTTGTTTCTTATGAGATAACATGACAGCATTAATAAGACAGGAAGCTATTAACAATAACATAGCACGTCAAAGAAAGATGGAATATTTTCAGAATGAGATTTTATCAGATTTATGAAATTTTTGTCAGACAAAGCTACTCACGAACGTTGCTGTGGGTGTCAATTTTATTTCAGTGTCTTTTGAACATTGTAGATGCTTCTGAGATTGCTTTTCCGCTACATACGTAGTTCTACTGCACTCAAGATAAAAACGAGGTAGTCAGTGAAGTTTGCTTATTGTAGCTTGGCCTTTGTTCAACGGATCTAACATTATGCTTGATACGGGTGCAAAACTGGGAATCCCGCAGGAATTTTCGTAGCGCAGCTCAAATGTAGACGGAATTCGGTGTGTGTGTGTGTGTGTGTGTGTGTGTGTGTGTGTGTGTGTGTGTGTGTGTGTGTGTGAGTGTGTGTGTGTGTGTGTGTGTGCGCGTGCTTGTATGTGTGTGTGTGTGTGTGAGTGTGTGTGTGTGTATGTGTGAGTGTGTGTGTGTGTGTGTATGCGTGTGTGTGAGCGTGCGTGTATGTGTGTGTGTGAGTGTTTGTGTGTGTGTGTGTGTGTGAGAGAGAGAGAGAGAGAGAGAGAGAGAGAGAGAGAGAGAGAGAGAGAGAGAGAGAGAGAGAGAGAGAGAGAGAGAGGATGGGTGTGTGCGTTTCTTAGGGGATTTTTGTGAATGTGTGTGTGTGTATGTGTGTGTTTGTGTGTGTGTGTGTGTGTGTGTGTGTGTTTCTGTGTGTGTGTGTGTGTGTGTGTGTGTGTGTGTGTGTGTGTGTTTGTGTGCGTGCGTGCGTTTCTTTGGGGAGTTTTTTGAATGTTTGTGTGTGTGTGTGTGTGTGTGTGTGTGTGTGTGTGTGTGTGTGTTCGTGCGTACGTGGGTATGGATGTGAGCGTGCAAGCGCGCACGCGCGCGCGCGTGTGAATATGTGTGCGTGAGAGAGATATAAGTTCGTTTGTGTTTTCAATTTCTTAATCAATGTTACTTGGTAACCCAAAAGATGATTTTATCTTTTAAGGAAAAACAGGTTTTTTTTTCCATGTATGTTCATTATAGAAAAGAGGCCAACAACAGGTAAGTTGATTGTTTTGCACATATTGTTCGTCACGATAATATTTGTCATCATCGTTGCTTTGATTGACAACCATTTTCCAGTGCGCTGGACACAGGCTGCAACTCATTCTCTGCTTTTTGGCAGGCGCGGGCGCTGCTGCTGACGCTGACGCGAGGGTCAAGGTCGCTACCGGGGGAGTGGTCTCCCCTGGACAGGTGCGGTTCCAGCAGCCTCCCCCCGCGCACGGCGACACGCCGGCGGCGCGCGCTCCCAGCGACGGCAATGGCGAAGCGTTTGGCTCGGAAGCGACGCTAACCTCGCACGTGCATGCGCGTTCTGTGCCTCAGGCTGAAGCCTCTCTGCAAGCCACGCTGCTGCGCGCGCCTGCGGGCCTAACTAAGCGCGCGAGCTACCCGCCCGAGCTTCTGCGCGCCATCCGAGAGAAGCTGGGCTACCCTGAGCTGCAGCGAGACCAGCGCGGGCGGGGGGTTCCAATGTTTGTGGGCAAGCGCTACGGCGGTCTGCCTATGTTTGTGGGCAAGCGCCAAGGCGATCTCTTTGTAGGGCGCCAGGCGGACGAGGGCTACGACAACGACGACAACAACGTCGATGAATCTATGGACTCTAAGGAAGCACGCACCATGGACAAGAAGTATCGCCCAATGTTTGTAGGCAAGCGCCAACAACGCTTGTTCGGAGGCAAAAGCAGGGAGCCTTTCCTGGTCTGGCGCTCGGTGGGTGACGAAGAAACATCTGAAAAAGAGTCGGAGGAGGCTCTGGCAAAGGACAAGAGGGGATACCGGCCCATGTTCGTAGGGAAGAAAGGCGTGATTCCCATGTTCGTCGGAAAGAAGAGCTTGACCCCCATGTACGTGGGCAAAAGAAATTACCGTCCCATGTTCGTGGGCAAAAGAACTTACCGTCCCATGTTCGTGGGCAAAAGGCACCAGAATACCAAGCCCATCGGCTACAAATCCACGATATTCCCTTATCTCGAGTGTGCGGACAACAGGGCTGCTGATGACAAGGCGGAGGTAAGCAGCGACGAGGGAACGGTAGCTGTAGCAAGGCGGCAAGCCGAGGAGCTGGCACCCAACGGGCTGAACGGGGTAAACGACAACGTCTCCTTCTGGTCCTCGGCAGACGCTCTCTTGGCGCTCGGCGACGCGCGGCGGCGACGGCGACGGCGATCGCTGGAGCAGAGCGGCTGGGAGGGACTGGGGGACGAGGGGGAGGAGGAAGTGGGGCGTAGGGCCTGGGCCTGGGGGGACGAGGATCTGGCGAGCACAGAGGAGGAGGAGCACTACAAGCAGGTGGCCAAGCTGGTTGGGAAGCGGGATGAGCAGAATCTGGAGCGTCTGCTCTCAACTCTGCACGCCTTCGAAGCTGCCCGCCAGTACCGCCGCCGGGTGCAGGCGGACAAGCGCTACAATCCCCCCTTCTTTGTTGGCTAACCTGGATCCCGTTCTTCCCTACCTCCCCACTAAGCTGCTTCCGGTAGGGTGGCCTCTGGTTTCAGCAGATTAACCATGGGGAGAAAGAAATGACCTCCGACATATCTAGTCAAGATATTAGGGGCAACCTTTTCTCTCTAACGGAGGACGATGGCTTTCCTTCTGTTTTGCAAAAAATAAAATAATAAAACACTAACAAAAGAGACAGGAGAGTGATAGAGACTATCTGGCTATACGTAGTCTATTGCTGATTTGCATATCAACTTTCGCTTTAATGATGATACTGAAATTTTCCTTGCTGCCTTTATGCTCTGAAACTGTTGAGTTTAGCAGCTTGTTGAGAAACCGTTCCTTCCAGGTTGTAGATAGTGGACTTGATTCCTGTAGATTTCAAGTGGCATGCCTCCCTGCTATCGTAGAAACGCATGTGTCCACGTCCTCTTATTTATTCTCTTGAAGTCAAAGTCTGCTGATCATTCGTCGTGTGAGTTGTACAGTTATGCCTCTTTGTCTTCTGCGACAAATCCCCCACCCCACCCCACCCACCCCTCCCCGAGAATATGGTCTTCAACCTCAGCCACTCCTCACCCCAGCGAAAACCCTTCCCTCTTAACTTTACATCCTACCCTACCTTCACCTCACCCACCCGCGTGACCTCAGCCCACCCACCCACATCCTTCTTTGCCCTCCTACCTCCAGTAAACACGGCATGCCTTCATCGCGTAGTGTTCACGTGACCGGGAATGCTGAACCATCCGTCCCCACCCCTCCTTGCCCGCCTGCCATCCAAACCCATGTGTGTCGCTTAGCTACCCTACCAAACACCTTGCGGCGCGCGCTCGGGACTCGAACGCGCGACCTCACGCTCTTATCTCCTTTCTAGATGAGCGCCCAGTGAGTGGCCTGGGACCGGACTCCCTCTCCATGACGGCGGCCACCGAGGACCTGCGCCAGTTGTTGCCCTTGGAAGCGGCGCTGCTCTCCCTGGAACCGGAAGTGATTTCTGCCAGCCGTGCTTTCCGGTTCCTGGGGTCGGAGGACAGCGAGCCGGCAGTGAGCAAGCGCTTCTATGAGTTCGTGGGCAAGAGGGGGGCCCCCAGCAAGCGCTTCTACGAGTTCCTTGGCAAGCGCGGCAAGCGCTATGCGGAATTTGTAGGCAAGCGCCAGTGGCCCCTGTCCGGCCTGCTGACCCCGCCCCTCTCTGGCCACGCCCACAACAGCCGGCTGCCGACACGTCCCTCTCACAGCTCTGCCCACAAGCGCTACAAGGAGTTCCTCGGCTAGGTACAGTGATGTCACCATCGCCCAAGACAACAGCCAACAACGGTCCCCCGCAGCTACGGATGGACTCCTTCCCTTCAACACTTGCTCCCTCCCCCTCCCCCCTCCCCTAACCCCCATTCCCTTTTTCCTTACCTCCCATCCCCCTCCGCTCCTCACCTCCACGTCATCTTAAATTTTGTTGGACTCCCTATCCCAGATCTGTGACGACGGGTCGACTTAGTGAAAATAAATCACACACTCTACCATCCACGCCAGACTTGCATCTTTTTATTCGTTTGTGGTGTCAGTTTCATAAGCCATCCGTGTTGTCTTCACTGACATGCCTCCTATGACAGTCACGTGGGCATCTGGAAATATAACAGTTATTTTTTATTGTCTATCTTATTTGCTAAAATTGTCCAAAGTGTTTCTTAATCGTGTCCTGTATAATCTTACGTCCAAAATACTCCACATTATGCACCTGCATCCACTCCATCCACCTGCAGCGTCTGCCAGCACATAACGTGTAGACGAGACATTATATTTCTATTTTTACTTGGTAGCCTCAAAGTTGCGAGGAAGACTGCTGTGCGGTCTATTTCTGTGGAGGTGGGCATGCGTGTGGCTGCGAAGACCCAAGTCTGTGGCGCACAGACGGTTGCAGATAGGGCATGGAGCGCCAGTCCTCGGGGCAGGGGTAGAGGCAGAGGCAGTCCATCGTCTTGTCTCTCTTTACAGAGGCAAGGCGTTGACGGCGGTCTGCCTCAAGGTTGACGTTGGCTGTTTTCTTTCGGGCGCACCAGGCACAGCGATTGAAGGCATCAGCATCAAGCTCGCATGGATGAAGATCTGCCCTCTTGGGAACTAACGAGATTGTCTTTGTACCTCTTTCTTGGTCGTCCCTGATTGCGGCTGCCCAGGAGGAGTTCTTCATGGAACAGCTGCCTGGAAATCCTGGATTCGTCCATGCGAGTGACATGGCCAGCCCAAAGAAGCTGGGTCTGGACGATCCTGGCTGCAACACTTGTCGACACTTCCATTTCGTGAAACACAACACCACATCCCGCCACCAAAATTAGTGTCACGCAGTTGAACGTTAAAAAGTAAAGGCAAAGGTGTGATTTTATATAGCGACTTTCCACCATTGATCGGTGCTCAAACCGCTGTACACTTTAACCCCTGGTCACTGGGCATCTTGATCAATCCTCACTGGTACCTCACAACAAACATAGTGACAGACATTTAAGACGCACACAGTCAGGTACCAGCACCAACTCAGCTCCCTGGGGAGTATTCCAACCCGATGCTGGCGCTTGGCCGAATACAAGGGTTAATCGTACTACATTTTGCCAACACTGCCCTCACAGGCACCCGGTTTTACTCCTGGGTGGGGAGAAGCAATGCGAGTTAAGCATCTTGCTCAAGGATGCAACTCTGGGAACCGCGCAGCTTCGAACGCCGTACCCACTGGCCGCAAGCGACTGTAGGTCCAGCGCGCTAACCACTCGGCCACAGAGCCCCACAATTATTAGAGTTTTCATAAAGAAAAAGAGAAACAAGGAATGGAGTTTCACGGCCTTCCAGCCAGCCATTGTGGTCTATGTAAGGCCGTGGATGACAAGCAATCACGTGATTTGGTTAGAGTAAGAGCAAGTAAGTCAGGATTTCCGTAGTTACTCGCTACTTCCGAATCGCGCAGGGAGACGCGGTGGGTCACTCATACAGAAAAAAGACAAACACTTGGTTAACAGAACAATGTATCAAAGAGATAGGATAATCTCACTGCCTCGCGTCTTCAAACTGTTCCCCTTCATTGTTGATTAACTGCCGGATAAGCCTTAGACAGCATCGCCGCAGTGGAACCTATCCTCATATACCGGTTCTTTCGTGGCGACTGATGGCGTAGCCAGCACTCTCGCCTCCTGCACTTTAGAGGAATGGGGCAACTTCCTCAATAATTCCATGCACTTCATGTTACTCCTCGTTTCGTTATACCTAATCATGCTACTATTTTGATTATAATACATTTTGTTAACACAATCATATCGTTAATTACTCGAGGCACATTACAATATATCAGCACGGATACTTTCAAATCAATGAAATCTGTAGCTTTCAACTTTTTTAGATGGATGGATGGTATTTTACGGTCTATAAGCCTTTGTAGGCTATATAAGACCATTAATCACGAACATTACTTGAACATTATGGAGTAAACGCAAATCCAGTCACGGTGTCCCTAGTTATTCGCCTCTTACGAATCG